>ML783952.1:348964-388091 GCA_009831015.1 Picea engelmannii | reverse complement strand
ATATCATTAAGTTCTTCTATAGCTGAGACCTTTGGGTTGAACCTATCTGGCAGAGATCTCAAGATTTTCTGAACTAAAGAAGGTTCCCCAATTGTTTCACCAAGTGCCTTCATTGCATTTACCATTTCTTCTACTCTCAGAAATTATTTTCCAACAGTTTCATCTTCCTTCATCTTCAGCTATTCAAACTGTATTCTGTAGGTTTGAATCTTTGCATCTTTCAACTTCTCATTACCTTCATAACTGTTAATGAGTTTGTCCCACATTTCTTTAGCAGTTTGAAGATGCATCACCTTCACAAACTTGACTTCTGCAAGTCCATTCAAGATAGCGTTCATTCCCTTAGCATTAAAGCTAAATTCTAACTTATCATCCTTGGAAGCTAGCACAATGGGCTTTATGTATCCAGTCTCTACTACATCCCAGACATCAGCTCCTAAGGCCATTAGGTATGTTCTCATCCTAACCTTCCAGAAGGCAAAATTCATTCCATCAAATAGAGGAGGCCTAGTGACTGAAGTCCCTTCATGGCTTGTCATGTTTAATCTCTAGGATCTACCCTTAGATAAAAGGGGCCGACTCTGATACCAATTGTTGGACAACTGAGAAGGGGGGGTGAATTAGTTGTTACTGTTCTTAAACAATTATGCTTCTTTTAAACTCTTTGCAGAAACACTAAGGGACAATCACAATAGTGCAGGGAAGTAAACAATAGCATATTTAGCATCAGTCACACACATGTGATACAAAGAGACAGATATTTCCCTAGGAAGCCCATAAAGGGTAAAAACCTCTTTTTCTTTATATGATAAGTAATAGTTACATTCTTTACATTATCATACATATGAGCACCAACTCATAATGAGGCTAAAACCTCTATTTTGCAAGCTGCTACTTGCTGAGAGAACCAACTCTCTGTTTTCTCTAACACCCACTAGAAGGAAGCACCAACTCCCTGGTTTCTCTAGCACCAACTAGAAGGAACCACCAACTCCCTGGTTTCTCTAGCACCAAATAGAAGGAAGCACCAACTCCCTCAGTGTTTCCAGCACCAACTTCCAATCATACAGGCACCAACCTGTATAACAAAGAACAAGAGTTCTCCCTTGCACCACCCTGCCACCCTGGTTTCTCTGGCTGCAACCAGATGGAAGCTACAACTCCCTGTGTTCAAGCAACCACTTGAACCTATGAGGACAACAGTCCTCCCTAGCACCTCCCTTCCACCCTGAAATATAAATCTTTGCTACTGAAACTTATTACAGTGATATGATGTTCAACAATGGCTTATCAGACTCATCACTGTTCTGCTGCATTTTGTTGCTTTGTCTGCCTCACTGCCTTCCTGCACACATGACTTGCGCTATCTGTTCTTCTGCTTTTTATTCTCTGTGCGCCATTTCCATTCACTGCACAGATCCTCTTCTGTTCAATTCAGCTGCTGCACTCTTCTCCTTCTTCACACATGAATCACCTTCAACAACAACAACCACAGCAAACTCCAACAACAATAGCAACAACTCTTTTCTTTGTACCATGTATATATATAGCTTCTGTGCATCTTGTGCATGCAATATTCACCATTCCTCTGCATGCTCATACCGCGCCAATCTCCTCCACATCTCAAGTTCTCTGCGTGATCATCATCGCGACTCTTCAAATTCTCTAGCAGTTCAAACCCTGTGTCTATCATCACTAGGTGTTATGCCGAGATTCCTTTTTCTCGCTGGCAGTTGAGACTCTTTGTCTTCTCTGTGAAAGTCAAGCTCACCTTCTCTGTTTCATTTACAGACTTCAACTCTCATCCATCTATCAATCCCTTCTAAGAATAATCTTCCTTCACTGGAGGAAGCTTGGAAACTCTTCATCTCCTCTGGTGATCACACAGATGTCTCTTCGGATTCTCTAGCAGACGTCATCAATGGTTTCTGGCAGTTTCACTGCATCGTGCATCAGTAGCCCTCCGATCTTGTTCAAATTCATCTGCACCGTTGGATATGTAGCGAGCAAATCTGGATGGCCAGAATCTGTGCTCCCAGATCTACGGTCAGGATTGGATTCCGGAGCCTCCCTGCCATTCTATCTTTAAGAGGATGGAGGGGGTCCGGAATTGGGCGCGCATCTCTCAAGTGGCCAGGATTAAAGCACCTAGATCAATGACGCTCAAGCGATTCCAGACCCCCTTTTCCATTCTTCCTTTAATTAAAGGGGGGGGGGNGAATGGTGGGGTATCGAGGAAAGGCCCCATTCCTGTCGTGTCACCTTTTGTATCGTTCTCCTCCCCACCTGCCGTCTATTCTCCACCTGACCGTGCACCAAGGCTCGTTCCCTTTAGCCCCTCCTTTTCCTCTGACATCTGTCCATCTCCTAATTACCAAAACTCTGAAGTGGTGTAAATCTGCTGACGTCACATGTGGATTGACACGTGTTGAATACTGCCATGTTTCACTCTGATTTGTGACTTACATGTGCCTGAAATGTTGAATCAGTCTGACACTTGTCATTACCTGGTTGTGCCATGTGTTCCTAGCTGATGTGGTATGCTTACATGAGTCAGATTGGCGGTCCAGATCACATCTTGATTTGACGGCTGCGATTATATCGCAAAATCGCATATCGCAATTTTGGGATTCCTGTGGTTATTATTCTTTGACCTCTTCAACTCTCAATCCGCGAAACTCCGAAATGTACTGAGATCAACGGTCCAGATCAGACCTTGATTCAATGGCTGCGATTAAATCGCGATTTCACAATTCTTGTTGCATTGTTTCTTTTCCCTCTCCATGTCGTGATTCGCGAAACTCCGATATGGAGTTGGATCAATGGTCCAGATCTGATCTTGATTCAACAACTGCGATTAAGTCACAATTTCACATATTGTGAAATTGAGATTTATGTGGATGATATTACTTGACATCTCCAACTCTCAATCCCCGAAACTTCGACATGGACTAGAATCAACAGTCCAGATTCAACCTTAATTTGACGGCTGAGATTAGATCGCGATTTGAGATATCGTGATTTTGAGAGGTTAGGGAACATCGTTCCTTTGACTCTCCAGTCAATGAACTGACGATCTATCCCCACGTGTCCTGCCTAAAGATGGACGGTCCTCCTTCTTTCGGGATTTTGTGAGCCCTCTACTCCTTGCACTTTAAATAACGTGCAGGTTCTCCTCGATCCATCAGTGGTCGGACCCCGCACTCGGATCTAACGCCCGAGATCTATCCTCCTCTTCTGCATGCTCCTCTTTTCTACATTGAGATCTGACGATCATCGAGAATTCGGGATGGGATCCAACGATCACCGACGCTTCTCCTCCAGAGCTTACGCATCCTCCTTTCTTGGAAGAATTTCTAAGTGTCAAGGGCCTCGACCTTTGATCTGCCTAACGCTATCTCTCTTGAGCTTTAGCCATGAGTTATCCTCATCCCTGGTGCACACCTACGCGCTGCATTAGACTCTGCGCTAATTCCTCCTGAGCTTACGTTGTTCCTGTTTTTCCATCGATGCACACTCTGATCCTTCCATCAATGATAAGCGCATACTTCCTATAAAGCATGCCAACCATCCTCTGCACTATCTCTTCTGATCTTATCGAGCTTGCTCTGCAGCGTCTTCCCAAACTACTTATGATGCCCCTCTGTTCTTCTCAAACTACTTCTGGTGCCCGTCTGTTACATTCTTCCTGTACTCAAGCCATCATCGCTACTGTACTTGCCATCAATGGAAAGCATACGCTACCTGTTAAACATTTACCAACAAGGAGCAGTTTATCTCTTATCCAGAGTTGGTCAGCGAGCAACCATCACCTGAGATCAATCAGCCTTTGGTAGCTTCTCATCCGCCTGTGCCTACTAGTGATATTCAGCCTTGTATGAGCAGCTGGGGAGCAGAGAAGGATTTTTTCTACCCACTTTGCAGGATTTTACATTCATTCTATGAGCCTGTCAGTGAGTACATGGAGTGGAATTTTCTTCACATCTCGAAGCCGCCCATTTTCATCCCAACTTCAGCCCTTGGAGAAAAGATGAAGGATGTAACCGTTCTACTATCACGGTTGCATCATTTGTTACCAATCACTGACATAATAAGGGAGCTTCCATTCAGGAAGTTACTTGATTGGCTATGGTGGAAATTTGGTTTCACCTAGCCCCATGTAAAAAATAATGTAGTTTAGGTCTGTACATAAATAAGCTCTTAGGAGCCCTTGTTAGTTTGTTTTCATTTTATTTTTTGGATTTATTTAATCAGCAGGATGTTTTGAGCTCAAATCCATAACCCAATGGATAAGGTGACTAGAACTGCATAAGGTGATCTTAGAGCCTCGCAGGGAGGACTCTATCCCCCATGGAGCCTAATATTAGCACTTATTCTTGCAAGGGGATGTTTTTCCTTTAAAGTTGGCCATTGGGTGACCAAATGCGAGAAAAGGGGTTTAAAAACTCACCATATGCATTTTTATCCAAACTCGGGGCGTGATTATGAAAAGGCACACACATACCTGGTCGACGGAAATTCATCAAGCACAAGCTCAGTCTCAGCTATCGGATCCATAAGATAAATTAGATCGACGACCATCGAGTGATCAAGATTATAGAGTTGCACAAAGTTTAGCATCTGACTAAGGCCTGAAATCGTGAGATCTAGGCCGTTCATTTCAGAGGGACATGTGGCACACGATCATCATAGTCGTGATTTCGTGAATCGGGAGGTTGAGAGTTGATCACATCAGAGATTCCCAAAATGTGAAATCGTGAAACGATCGCAGTCGTTGATTAAAGGAAAGATCTGGGCCATCTGACCCAATACAGGTGGCAGTTGATTGAACAATTTTGCAGAATCGGGTTTCAGGGGTTTTGAAATGAACTACAAGCAATTTTCGTGAAATACGAAATTGTGAAATAGATCTGAGTCGTCCAACTAGCGGAACACGTGGAAATAGATAAACAATTTTGCAGTTTCGCAGATCAGGACATTGGACATCAAGAGGAGTGAAAAATCCCGAAATGCGAAGTCCCAAAATGCCTTGGAAAGTTTGGGCCCATGGTCATAGCCCCTAGTCATGTGGTGAACAGGTCCAAGAAAGAAGGTTGGCACCCATCGTGTAGATCTGGCGACTTGGGGCCTTCGAGGAATCATCTTGGCCATCAATTTTAGAGTAGATTCGACCATCGATCTGGGCATGACCATTTCACTATTTTGGGCATCGCGATGTTGGGAATCAAGGGGAGTGAGAACTCCCGATATGCGAAGCCCCGAAATGTTATTTGGTTAAGTATAGGGTCACAACCTGTGGTCATATGGGAGAAGATACATAAAGAAAGGGAAGGCGCCTGTCGAGAAACAAGCTACTGATATTGTTCAAGAAAATGGTCATGGCCATCAAGTTCAACGAAAATCCGACCGTCGATCCAGACGGGCCATTTTCACGATTTCGGGCATCATGATTTTTGAAATCAAGGGGAGTGAAAACTCCTGAAATGCGAAGCCCTAAAATTTTGTAGGGGATAAGTGTAGGTTCATGGCCCATGTTTGTGTGGAACGATGGATAAGAGTTGTGCCAAGGGCCGAAAGTGCATGTATTGATTGCAAAAGGAGAGTAGTAGGGCTCGAGGCGTCGAGATTAATTCAGCAAAGTCATCGACACTGCCTAGAGAATTCATGGATGTTAGGGCTCATCCTGATCCCAATGAAGACAGTTAATGAAAGTGGGGGATGGTGGTTGAAACCTCATTTCATCATATAAATGGAAAGCATGAAAGGATGGTCGTGGTGGCTAGCTGACAACCCATAACTCCTCTATAAATGGGTTTTCGTGCAAATCCCATATTGTTTTAATTTTGCATCTGACAGAGGAAGACAAGTATAGTCTGACAATAGAAGGAGGAGATGCAAAGATTTGAATGTAGTGGTTCATTCGTGTCCCTGGGGGTCGTTAGCAGTTCTGAGTATATATACTCAGTTTTTATATTTTGTAAGTGTTGATGGTTGAGCTAGGCTCCCGTATTGTAAAGTTTTGATGAAGCATTGGTTCCTCTGGTTATTCATCTGTATTTGAGACTTCGTGTTTAATGAAATTCAACCTCTTTTTGTATCTCTATAAACAACTATGTTAAAACACTCAGAATTGGAGGATCTAGTTGAGGGTAGTTATGTTGTTGTGATGTAAGTTTGATCACCGCAATATTTTCACTGGTTTTAATCATCTTCTTGTGTTATCTTTTCCCTCTTACACTAAGTAGCTCAGAATTGGAGGATCCAATTGAGTTGTTACAGTACCATTATGATGTATATTTGATCATCGTACTGTTATAACTATGTCATTTAGTGATATCTTAGTGTCTGAAACTTCGCGTCCAAGAGGATCTTGTTCTTGAATCTTTTCTTCCTTAGCTTGCTGGTAGACCTGATGTCCATAGCAGACTCTTACATTTTCTCACCAAGTCTTCCCTCTACTCATTTTAAACTCAACTTCCTGACTGGAGGTAGATCAAGACCTCACTTTCTTATGCTTGGCCTAGTCTGGGATTCTGAGTTAAAGCGATATTCTCTTGGGTCTGTGCCCATTTGACCACCCTTATTCGGTCATTGTGACATATAAAACTGATGGGTATCAGGGTTACCTTTGTCACAATCCAGAGGTGACTTCTGGTCCTAACACCACCTATATAAAAACATAGGGGTATTCATATCCTCGTGAGGTTGTTGTTTCGATCTTAACTGATTCAAACATCAACATTTTTTGCGACCATATTGGGGACTAAGAACCAAAATGTGGTTGCACACTAGAATTATTTATGACTCTACCTCAACCTAACCAACCCTAGTTGCAAGTGGGATTAGGAAATCAGAAAAGTATTTTGCATCAATTATATGATTTATTGTTGACGACATTTCAAACACGTGAAAAACTTGAAATATCCTGGTAGACTTATTTCCCATGAAGAGGAAAGAGAAATTGTAAGAAGTCAAAGAAGAAAAGATATAAATTGAAGTTGGAATCAGACAAAGGCCCAGTAACAAAGAGAAAAAGTAAACAACTTCAAGAAATTGGAGAAAGTTACACCACTAAAAAAGAAAAGGATCCAATCATGGGTGATAGACAAGAAAATCCTAAGAATCATGAAGAAAGGAAAAGAGTCCCATGGAGAAGGGTTAGAAATATCCCTCTCAATCTTCACGGAGAACAACATCAGTTTCCAACTCTTCCACATGAAGTGTTTCCAACATTTCCAGAAGATGGATCAATGAACCCAAAGAAACATATGAATAAATGTTTGTGCGTGTGCGGAATTCATTTGGTGGAACATGATGATGTAATGGTTAGATTATTTCTTCAGGCATTGATAGGGAAAGATGTGAATGGTACATGTCCCTTCCTTCTCAATCAATTTCATCATTTAATGATTTGGAAACCATGTTTTTGACTATGTATTCTCCTCTAGTAGGATATCATACTTTGTTCATGCATTTCACCAAAATACGTTTGAAAAATGGTGAGAGGATAAGAGACTTCAATATTTTATTTTCAAGAACACTTTATCAAGTCCAATAAGAAAAGAAGACAAATGATCCAATCATTCTCGGATGCTACAAAAATGCAATGCATTCAAATGTAAGATTTTCCATCAGGGTTTCACAGATCGAAGACCTAAATGGAGTGATGCATAAAGCGATGGAAATGGAATAAATCACACTAGAAAAAAAATCTAACCTTGATATCATCCCCGAGAAATTCCAAATACAAATGGATACCCTTAGTATTTTATATCAAGGTGAATCAACCTCAAATAAAGTTGAAGATCAAAGAGCACAAAATACTGAAAATCGAGGAATTGGTGGAGGAATCCCCCAAGGGGTAATTCCTAATGTAACAAAAAATACAACAACACCACAAGAAACCAAACAAAGGATAGATATAGCACAAATGAATCAAACTATTAGACATATGAAAAATGAATTAACAAGATTAATAAGAAATGAATTTTTTTCTCCCAATCCAAGAATTCCTATTCAAGAACATAAAATAAATTTGATTCAAGGATAGAGAATATGAAATGATGGTACAAATGCATATTTTAGACAAAGGGAACCTAGAGTACCAAATCCTAATGCTGCAATATTAGAATAATTTTTTACAATGAGATTATTGAGAATCTTAATCAAGAGGTTGATTTTGTTCAAGAATAAATTCTTGAATCTCTACAGAAGGATAAAAGTAAGCCATCCATGCATATATTTGATGAAAACGAAGAAATTGATATCTCGCAAGATAATGTTGTGCAAACAAGAGCACAAACAAAGAAGTTTAAAACAAAATAAAATTTGGAAAAAAAAGGAAAAGATGAGACCAAATGAAGTAGAACCGACTAAGAAGCAACCAATTGTAAATCAAGAGAAAAATCCTCCACAAATGACATATAATGTGATTGATGATCTGACAAAATTGAGAATCACCCTGCCATTCATGGAAGTGGTCAAAATTGTATAGTAGAGGGAAAATATTCTTAAAATATTATACGAACCAAGTAATAGAATTGTGTTTGTTGCATAAAATCCCAAGCAACATCAAAATATATCAACAATTATACAAAAGGGAAAAGTCCCACCCTTTTATATTGCAATAGAAAATCATGATGTGGTACTTCATAATTGCTCCATTGACATTGGAAAAACAAATAATACCATGCCCTTATCAATAATGGAAGCACTTGGGATGGGTTGTACCAAGTATTATGAGACTAGGGAGAGTATCTATGCAATTGACTCAAGAAATGTCCCAATGTATGGAGAGATTAAATATTTTTATGCTTGGATCATTTTTGCCCCACACATCAAAATTTTCTTCACAATTATAGTGGTGGATATTCCTCCATCATATGGAGTAGTTATTGGGAACCCAAATAGAGTCCCATGGGAACCCAAAAAACCATTTTCTTTAAAGAAAAATGAAAATGAAATAATGCAAGATTATACTGATGTTGGAATTGGGAACTATGTTGTGCTTGACCCAAAGGAGCTACACATTTTAAAACAAGAAGGAGAAAATTATTTTGAAGGATTTTGGAAGATGTTTTTTTATCGTGCTTGTTCCAGTTCAGGCAGCGGAGTAGGAATTGTTTTCAAAAGTCCAAATTTAGTTATATATCCTCATGTTATCAGGCTTGAATTTCCTCGAATGAATAATGAGTTTGAATATGAAGCATTATTTCAAGGAATTAATCTTGCACTTCAAATGAATATTGAACATTTGATAATAACTGGCAACTTTGAACTTGTCATAAATCACATTAGAAAGAATTATAAGATAAAAAAGAGTGATTAATATTGTATGCAAAAAGAGTAAATGAGTTAATGGAATCCTTTAGCTCATTCAATATATCATTCATTCCCATGGAAAGAAATCAAAGGGTTGACTTGCTGGCAGTTGTTGCATCTTTGTTTAATATCGATGATTTTCAGAATCAGAATACTTTTCAAGTCAAGAGAATTTTCAGGCCATCAATACCTGATAATCAAGATCATTTGAAAGTATTCAAAAATGATGAGTAACTAGCTGATTTTCTTATTGACACGGATGAAATTCTTGATGATCTTGCACCAATTTTGAAATATTGCATCAAATTTGAGTCTATCTTCACAAAAGATGATCAAATAAAAAATGCCAAATTTGAAGGAAGACGCACCCACCAGAAAGGTGCAAGAAACTCAAAAACTAAATATTGGAACTAAAGAATCTCCAAAATATGTAAATCTTGGGACTGGCTGCATGCAACAAGAGTTTGATCATTATAATTCCTTGTTCAAATATTTTTTAATGCTTTTTCATGGAATTATGATGATTTGAAAGAATATGATAAATCCATATTCCAGTGTATCATACCATTAAAGGAAGGCACTAAGCCATTCAAACAAATATGAGAATAATAAATCCTAAATTGAAACCCCTAGTGAAAATTGAGCTGGAGAAATTGATCAAAGATGGAATAATATTCCCAATTAGGAATTCAAAATGGTTTCCGAACCCTGTCATAGTAAGAAAGAAAAGTGGAGATATTCGTTTGTGTGTTTATTTTCTAGACTTGAACAAGGAAAGTATTAAAGACAATTATCCCCTTCCTAACAAGGAAATGTTGCTTCAACAAGCCACTGATTCATCTTTGATTTCCATGTTAGATGGACTTTTGAGAGACAATCAGGTGTTGGTTGCAGAAGAAGAAACACCAAAAAATTATTTCATTACACCTTGGGAGACATACGCTTATGCCTACATTCCCTTTTGTTTGAAAAATGCAGGAGAGACCTTTCAAAGAGCTATGGACCTTGCCTTCAAATATTTGATTGGAAGGTTCATGGTTGATTACGAAGATGATCTTACCATTCATTCCAAAATAAGAGAAAAGCATATTCAACAGCTAAAACAAGTTTTAAATGATGTAGATTATATGGAATATATCTTAATCCAAAGAAATGTGTGTTTCAAGTTTCAGAAGGAAAACTTTTGGGACATATAGTTAGCAAAGAAGGAATATATATTGTTCATAGCCAAGTCAAATCTATCAATGAATTAAATCCTCCAACATAAAAAAAAAAGGAGTAAAATCATTTTTCAGCAAAATAAAATTTGTAAGAAGATTTGTCCTAGACTATGCAACAAATGTTAAGCCAATAAACACATTATTAAAAAAAGATAAAATATTTGAATGGACCCAAGAAATTCAAAGAACATTCACTAATATCAAGCATGCAATTACCACTGCACATGTATTAATTATCCCATATTTTAATAAGGATTTCATCATATATTTTTTTTCTTCGAAAGAGATAGTTGCTTCTATTCTAACACAAAGAAATTTTAAATGATAAGAAATCCCAATAGCTTTTATGAGAAAAACAATGCATGTTTATGAGTTGAAGTATTCAAAAATAGAAAAGAAATATATTTTCTCAGTTAAAGTAGTGGCTCATTTCAAAACTTACATTTCATCATCTCATATCATAACATATGTTCCTACCTCTCCAGTAAAAATGCTTCTCAGTCAATAGTTGAGATAAGGGAAATGGGAAAATTAGATGGCCTAAACCTGCACAACCCAAGGAATGGTATTCCCCTTCTCTGCCACATAGTCCCTCGGGCCTTTCCACTTCCCTTTAGAGCTCCATTTCACTCAGTTGGCTAGGAATATCATAGTTTGGTACTCTAAGAACTCTCAACTGCTCTAGGAGTGTTCCCAATATCCTTCACAAGACTCTTGAACCATTTACTCCAATGGAAAATGATCCACAGACACATAGTCTGTTTTTACATGTACATGGGCCACAATTCCATCATAAACATAGCTCAATAGTGGCTACCTTCAAGCACAACATGACTGCTGCTATTTTCCAACACTCAACTCCCCTCTTGCTTCCCAAAACCAATATGTAACAATTGTCTTGTTTTTCCATTCTAATTTGTTTTTCTCTCCCATGCATGTTGACTCTCATTATTCCCCAAAAATATTTCTTGACTCTCACACTTCTCCCATATTGATTGTACTCAACCCATGAACTTAATAACTCTATGAGGTGATCTCACACACCAACCCTCTCACGTGAATTCAATGATTGAGTGTCTAAGAGGTCAAAAGGGAGGATTAGATAGTAATGATGCATTAATTTAGGAAATGACATGGGTTTCCCCTTGTATGACCCTTTATCCCCCTCTCTTGTGGAATCATAACCCCCCATCATTACTATCTTGATCGTATTGCAGACAATGATTATTATTTGTATCAATGATTACAATGTACAAATACATATCTTGGCCCTAGACCACACAAATCCATATGTTCTATTCCTACTAAAACATATCTTATCACCAACCTAAATAGCATGTACAAAATTACATTATAATTTGTGGAGATTAAAACTAGGGATGTTACATCCTCTCCCCCTTATTTTTCACTCTCCTTAGTGCACAACACCCCATAGGTGTGCACACATATTACAATACCAATATATATGGCTTATAGTCAACATATAGGTTCTCTAACCTAATATCACAAAGGCATTCTAGCCCAAACAAAAATACATAGGAACTTTGGACCAAAACCATAGATACATAGGCACTCTAGCCCAAAGCCATACACAATGATTTTGCAATTTATAATTCTGGAAATAGTTCTAAACAAAAATATCTCTTTCCCCTCAGCCTAAACAACCCAAGGAAATGTACTCCCTTATCTACTCTATAGTCCCTCATGTTTTACCACTTCCCTCAATGGATTTAGTATAGACCAACCAAGAAGTATCATAGATGGGACTCTAAGAATCTCAGTTGAAACCACTTTCATAATTTGTCAATTCCCATAGTGATTCCAACCAATGGGATCTCATTCCCCTCAACCTGCACAACCCAAGGAAGTTTAACCCCTTCTCTACACTAGATTCCCATAGGATGTACCACTTCCCTCCAGGGATCCACCACAAGATCAGATAAGAAGTCTCAAAGTTGTTGCTCCAGGAACTCCAAGTATGATAATGGAATCTCTAAACCATAAAATAGTTGTAGGTCTGCCTCCTGCATGGCATCTTTCATCTCTACTTTTCTCTCTTTGAGCTACAAGAAGTCTACTAGACGTTACTTGTTCCACGCCTTTGTCCTTGAGATCCATTTCCTTCGGGTGCTCTTCTTCCCAATTACTCACTCATGTCTTCATTCTTCAATTTTTGCTATACAACCATCATGAAAAAATATATGTTATATCCATTATAGTATCACAATTATATTTTACAAAAGAGTCCTCAACTCTACAATGTAACATTTATTCAAAAATAAGTTTGTAACTATAACATAATACTTACTTGTATGGCTATATTATGCTTCACAAAGCTACCCTGGGAAAGAATTTAGCTCATTGTCCTCTCTTGACACAACCTCATGATTCCAACCACCATGCCATATGTATTATCATGTTTCCTCTTCCTTGTTATACTCACCCTCTAGGCTCATGTATTCTCATTTTTTCTACACAATCCCTCTAATGATCCATATTTCCAAGGATTTCACATGTAAGGAGAGCGCCAACTCATCGCTAGACATCCACTAGCATTCTACACCATATAGAAATCATAGAGTTATAATTTCCTAACAATAGATTTCTTCCCGATATTTCCAGTTTCAATAGCCATCATCTCATTTGTATCACACATATATAGTCATCATGAGATATCATCATAACAATTTTACTTATTAATTTTCAAATCTATTTCATATAGGAAATAAAATTTCTCAAGCATGAGGTTCCTTCTCATAATGTTTGGCTCAACATCTATAGTATCAGTCTTCCTTATGGGATTACACCATTTCCATATCCAAGTCCACTCTACTTACAATTTTTATCAACTTTCATGTATCCCAACAAATTTCCAATATTCATTCACATTATCATCTCATTGAAACATTTGCAATAGACTTGTGAAGTGATTTTAGAATTATATTACTCTAAAAATTCAATCACTTCCAACTAATATTCATATTAAATGGAATGAAACTATCATTCCCTTGCACATTCATTATCTATCATATCAATATTGTCATAATGAAATCAATCATTACTGATAAATAAAATAATGTGCCAATAGCCATGTCCACATATACACAATGTATCCTTGCATTGATTGTGGAATACCACATATCAATATCATATATTCTACCATGGTGTGTTGGAAGGTCTAGTCAATGCCTTGAAACATCATACAAACTCTTCCAATTTACTTTTTTTTATCTTTTGCATACCTTCCTCTTCAATCCATACACAACACCAAGAATATAATCCTTTAGTGCTCTTTAGTGTCAGCAAGGAGGTTGCAGTCCAAACATCAATTATAACTAGGAAAACCAATTGAGCACTTGTATAGCACTATGGCCCTTCCATATTCAACCACATATTGGTCTCAGACATGGCTATCTCTATTGGTAGTCATTGTTATAATAGGAATATGTCTCCTAACTTGACTTGGTTATGATATCATAACCCATCATAGCATAATCTACACTTCAATTTCATATAATTGCATACAAGCATTACACAACGTGTGTACATTAAAGGCCCTTTACTCTTACACATAAATTCAAATATTTAAGTTTAACTAAGGTATTTATTACCTCAATTATCTTCATCATTTATGCATCATAAGAAACCACATGCATACCTACATGGTTGTTATCGAATCACTTGATGCTACTTGATAATCTAATATTTTGTAGAATCTCATAGACTCCCTTAACCAACCTCTAATCATCATTCCCACCATCATCCTTTGTCTTCATATGAATGGATTTCATATACAACAAAAACATCATCAACATATTCAACCATACTATAAACATTTTTCCTGGATACACAATCCATAATTAGTCTTATTCAATTATCATAACATCATTATTTCACATATAATAGAAAACTACTCTGAGTATACAAGCATGTTCATGCATTTCCAATATAACATCCCCATCTTAATCCCCATCAATTATAATGTAATTGTATAAATTTGATTTTGGTTGGTGAGCCGATATTTTTGGGGGTGAAGAGCCCATCTTTGTTAATGTGGCCGGAGGCCAAATTGTATATTATATACATCTAAATAATTGATAAAAATAATAATCTTTGGTTGTGATACAAGATGGATGATAATGATGGGGGGATGTGATTCCAATAGAGAGGGGGATAAAGAGGGATTCAAAATCAAAGCCATGTTATTATCATAAGTTAATGTATCTTTACCTTTTGATTTTTCCCCTTGAGTTTAATAGAGTTTAATCTATGAATACATGTAAGAGGGTGGGTGTGACAAGTCACATCCCTTAGTTATTGGGAGCATGGTATTGAAGTACAATCAACATTGGGGAGTGTGAGAATCAACTTGCTTGAGCAAAAGGGAAATTCGTATGGAAAAAGAAGATAATTTTTAAATGTTGTTTTCTTAAAACAAGGGAGAAGTTGAGTGATAGGAAGAGCACTAGTTATGTCTCTCTTGAAGGAACCATTATTGGGTTGAGTTTATGGTGTAATTATGGTCGATGTTCCTATCAAAATTGGATATGTTCATGTGGATCATTTTCCTATTGAGGAAATGGCTCAAGAG
Organism: Picea engelmannii; assembly: GCA_009831015.1. Classification (NCBI taxonomy): domain Eukaryota; kingdom Viridiplantae; phylum Streptophyta; class Pinopsida; order Pinales; family Pinaceae; genus Picea; species Picea engelmannii. The sequence continues at coordinate 372,959 of ML783952.1, read as the reverse complement.
CCTTGGGAAGGATATTGTGAATACTCCTAAAGTAGTTGAGAGTTCCTGGAGTCCCAAACTACAAGATTCATGTCCAACTAAGTGCACTAGATCCCTATAGAGAAGTGAGAAATATTAAGGGACTATTTGTAGTGAAGGGAGATCCCATTCCTTAGGTTGTGTATATTTGGGGGAAGAGAGTTGGTGGATTGAAACTTTTTTTGGAGTAGAAGGTGGGTTTTGGGCTGCCAAATGTGGAGAGTGGAAACCAAGAGGGACATATATCCTTCTAGACTCATAGCCTTATCTCAAGGGTGGCTTACTATTGAGGGAAAATAAACAAAAATCCTATGGATGAGAGGAACATCCTTCGTATGCATCTAGTTGGTTATTTTACAAATAGATACGTTTTTTATTATGTTTATGATGGTATTTCCACTGTGTAATGGTTTTATTGAATGTTGTGTGTTTTTTATTTTTCTTGAACAGTTGCATTCAAGGGTTTTTATTATGTTGTTAGATGCATGTTAAATTATGGGCTTGTTGCCCCTTGGTTATTTTATATGTATCAATCATTTTAAAATTCATTAATTAGGAGGAAGGTATGTTACATCCACACACAAATGCACATCAATATGCATTAAGCATTCAACCTCATCATACCAACTTCATGTAGATGAATTCTAACTTTATTGTATGGATCATGCATCACTTTCATTATGGACTCTAGTGCATATCTATTTTAAATTCTTGTGCTCCATGTAGTTGACCTTGGACCCTTATAGATCCATACAACCTTATGTATTGTTGTTTTTCTCATCTATGCATAGTTACTCCTTAATATGAACATGTTCTAGCCAAGACACTTGGCCATTCTACATTTCCAACAAATATTCCCTAATGACCACTACCTCCAATTAACTACCTCCAATTACGCAAGCATGTTCCAACCTTACCTTGTTGGAACCTTCTAGCACCTTGGGACGATGTACTCTATATCATACCATCATATAACACTGTAATATTTTCCAACCATATTAATCCTTAGCATTATGACATCCATTTCTATTATTTGTATTTTTCCATTGGCTTTTCTCAATTTTGAATACTTTCCTTCAATTCATTTAATAATATCTTGTGAATCCCTATTCATATTCTCAAGACTAAATTGATTCTAATGCAATGTTATATTTTCCATTGGAACTTAAAAGTGAATAACCTTTATTATCTTTCCCATTGAATTATTTATACATGTACCATGCTTCCACTACGCACCCTTATAGAAAAAGTCGCTTTCTTACTCTAAATACTTTTAGACAAAAGTGGCTAATTCCTAGCTAGGAATTATTTTCAAGAATTCCCATGCCTTCACTCAGAGATGAATCACCCATCCCATGACTCACTCATCATCTCTAAGTTCCTTTAATTTCTTTTATGGTAATCTCTTTATCCATCATTACATTTCTACCTTCATGTCTATGAAGTCTTACCTTTCCTTTATGTTCCCATTAATGAAATTCTTCACCCGTTGGCTTCATGTTTCAAGTGAGAATCCCTGCTGATATGAAATTGAAATTCATTTAGACTTTATAGTAGTTGAATACCAATTTGGGTGTGATCTTTCTATTCTCTTTATCAACTTTTAATTTCCTTCTATGTAAATCTCCACTCCCCTATGTAGCTCTTTATTGTCCCATCTAACTTATATAAGCTCATCCATGCTTCCATGTCCATTGGACCTTGGAATTATAATTTGAAATATAATGACATCTGATCTTCTTGTTAGCAATACTTTGACACAAAATTATTTGCTTACGTGTTTCCTTGCTTATCAACCATGCCCCATTATTTAAAATTCATCATCTTCTTATTTGTTAGGTTGATGCACTTCAAAATATGCCTTCACAAAACTATATAGGAACCATTATGAGTATCTGCACTCTTTCATACCTAATACTAATGTCTATCTTTCACCTCTAACATATGAAAATTGTATTTCCAAAATTAACGTTATTTGGAAAACTTCCACATTGATCAATTCCATGGTTCATAGAGTCCATTTTCCCTTTTTCCTACAAATTTGTAACACAAATATATTCTTTCTTAGAGAATCTTGAACCTCTCATCATGTTTCCCTCTATATTACCTTTCCAATGGATATACTCATGCTTGATTTTGAGTTCCGAGCTAAAAGTTACAACCTTCTGAAGTTTGCAATTTTGTCATTTTTCTACTCATTTGTGCTCTCTTTTTACTAGTATCATTTCTCTGAGAGACCATTTTCTACCACATGTAGCAGAAAATATGTTAGGAACCAAAAAAAAAAATCTATTTGGCACAGATATAATTTATGATTATCAACACAAATAAATTCTCGTATTTGGAATCTGATACTCCAATCAAATTTTGTATAAATATGGAATTGATGACTTTATGCTTTTACATTGTCTATATACCAAGTAGAGTAAAAATTTTAAAAACTACCTAAATACAAAGTTGTCCATATTGATGACTAGATAAAATGTCAAATAAATAAAATTTCCTATATTGCTGATTTAGGGTCCCTTTTCCTCCTTTGAGGTTTTCAAAAATCCTCTAAACACGCCCGAGAATAGTGGATTTTGTTTTGTTTTAGTATCCCCACACTAAACCCTTTTGAATTTCAACAGGATCCCAAATGGGTAAATCCATGCCTCCTTTTTTCACTCCCTATAAGAATTCCACCTTTATCTAGGCTCTGGTTACTGTGCACAATCTAGGTCTTCAAAAGTCACTATTTCAAGCTTTTCAGAAGATTTATGCAGAATTATCTAGTGGTTGTTGCTAGAATTATTATATCTCTCATCATTGAAAACACACACCTAAAATTTAATCTGATTATGAGTTGAAATGCTCCTATTATGGATAAAAAAAGTTTTTGGATCCACTTTTTTGGTAAAATGTCTATTTTTGCTGACGTGGAAACCTGGATGACATGGAATGGCACATGGTTAATGATGTCCATGTTTCATCCCCTGATTTTTCCATGTCATCATCCTCCTTTTCTTTATCAATGATTGACTTATTTTCCTTTGCATCAATAATCGAGGATTTTCCTTAGAAACCCAAAATTTTCCACAAATTTTATTGAACCCGAATCATCGACGATTGACAATTTCCTTCACATTGGTGATTGACAATTTTCCTTGGAGACCAATTTTGTCCACAAATTTTTCCAAACCCCAATCATGGGAAATTGAAAATTTCCTTTGCATCAATGATTATTAATTTTCCTTGGAATTTTTTATCAAAATTTTAGATGAATATGGGCCATCAATATTAAAATCAAAGTGAACTAGACCATCAATTCACCATACTTCACCAAATTTGTAGATGAAATTCGATTGTTGATCGCTTAATCAAATGTGATATGGGTTGTTGATTCCCCAAACTTCATCGATAATTGGTGAATTCCTTAGTTTACATGGCATGACATGTGGACGTTGACGTGGCATGGCACATGAGTGATAACCACCTATCACTTGGGCACATCCTCCTCCTCTTCTCCCCTTCACCTGTGATCAACAATTTTCTTTGATGAAACAATTTGTCCATGAATTTTGGCGATCATCGATTTCTCTTGGAGAACTAAACGTGTTCACGAATTTCGATGAACCCTGATCACTCCATCGATGATAAACGATTTCTCTTGGTGAACTAAAATTTTCCATGAATTTCATTGAACCATGATCACTCCATCAACGATAAAAAAATTCTCTTGGTGAATTAAACTTTTTCACAAATTTGAATGAACCCCAATCACTTCATCAATGATTGACAATTTCTCCTGGTGAACTAAACTTGTTCAGGAATTTCACCAAACCTTGATTCTTCCATCGACAATCGGAAATTTCTCTTGGAAAACTAATCTTGTTCATGAATTTCGTTGAAGCCCAATCACTCCATTGACGATTAACAATTTATCTTGGTGAACTAAACTTGTTCACGAATTTCATTGAGCCTTGATGAGCTTCAAATCTAAGATGAATCTTCGCCATTTATTCTTACTATTCAAGTGATTTGGTCTATTGATTCTCCAACTCTTGAATCACCATTAAAACATGAATTTCTACCTCCCACTCCAATTTTTAACTCTACAACTTGCATATTGATGTCATTGATCATCTCTTCAACCATTATGAGTGCAAATTTGACTTGAATTTGCTTAGAAATTTTGGGATTTCACTCTAGTTGCACAAATTTACCCAAACCCATCACATAACAAAATTTTTAACAATAAATTTTCCTAATTTTCTCTGGTCCTTGGACCATATGGGTCTAGTGCTAAACCAGAATCTATGATACCAATTTGTAATGTAACCAAAACAATAAAATTTTAAAAACTTTCTCGCATACACAAAAACAGTAATTACAACAAGCTACATGTGGAAATACTCATGCAATTAACAACATTTATAAAGACATGAATGAAATTGTTTAAGTAACACACAACATTTAAATATTCATTTACACAACAAAATTAGCATAATAAACACAATATAAAACTTATTTGTTCATAAATTAATCAACTTGTTGCATATGAAGGACATTCCTCCCAGACATAGGATTGTTGTTCATTTTCTCTCAACAACAAGCCACCCCCAAGATAAGGTTACGATTCCACAATGAGGGTTTTCCCTATTGGTTTGCCACTCTCCATGATTAGCAACCGAACACTAGGTTCACTCCAACAACAATTTCAATCCATTATCTCTCTTCCCCTCAACCCGCATAACTCAAGGAGTATGATTTCCCTTCTTTTCCACATAGTCCCACAATCATTCCCACTTCCCTCCAAAGTTGTAGAGCACTCGATTGGCCAAGAATCTCATAGATGGGGGCTCCAGGAACTCTCAGATTCTCTAGGAGTGTTTGTAGCCTCCTTCACAACACTCTTAAGCCATTTCTTCCATAGGAAAATAATCCACAGGAACATATCCCATTTTTACAAGCACACGGGCCACAATTAAAACATAAATATAACCCAATAATGGCTACCTTCAAGTGCAACATGTTTGGTATTCTTTTCCATCACTCAACTCCCCTCTTGTTGTCCAAAACCAACATTTAAAACCTGTCCTTTTTTTTCATCTGAATTTCCTTTTCTCTTCCATGAATGTTGACTCTCACTCTTCCCCAAAAGGATTGCTTGACTCTCACACTTCTCCTATGATAATTGTACTCAACCCATGCTCTCAATAACTTTATGAGATGATCTTGCACACCAAACCTCTTACATGAATTCAATGATTGAGTATGTAATAAGTAAAATGGGATGATTAGATGGTAATGATACAATAACTTAGGCAATGACATTGATTTCCCCTTGGATACCCCCTTTCTCCCCCTCTCTCATGAAATCATATCCCCCCATTGCTATTTTCCCTCTCATAATGAATCCAATGATTATTAGTTTTATTAACGATTACAATGTACAAATACATATCACATCATTGTCCATATAAATCCATACAAACTATCCCACCTAAAACATATCGAATCACCAACCTAAATCACATTTACTCAATTACATTATAATTTCCAAGGATTAAAACTAAGGATATTACTTTAAAAAAAAAAATGTTTAGCTTGATTGGTCCTTGAGACCATTAGGTTGCATGTACACATTTTTATTCATTTTCAATTGTTTTTCTTTGATATTAGTTTCCTTTTTGCATATGTATCTTTTTCAATTTATTTCACCTAATAATCCAACTTTGAAAATGGAGTTTCCACTCTGTTTTGTCTCCAAATTTGTAGCTTGAATTAGGTGGTGATTTTCATCCGATGTAACATTCAGGCCACATGAAACAACTCGATTTAAAAGGGTTTACACAAGAAACCATATGCATCTCATTTTTTGTTCCTAATCCCTATAGTAGCAAATTGGCAAGCTTGAAAAGTAGAATAAAAATGTTCAATTAGGTAAGGGATTTCAATTAATGAAGACACTAGATTTTATTATGCATTTGAGTGTTGTATTTGCAAAATAATTTCCCAACATGTTTGAAAGGAAATATGGGTGTAGTGGTAAAAAAAATTCTATGGATGAATTAATTAAAGAACCGTATATGATCGACTATTGATTTGAGCTATTGTTATTCGTTTTTATCTTCATCATGGGTTACCCTTATCCATGGATGTCCTTTATGTAGGTAGCTATTGTTGAATACTTTGCATTCCTCGGGGAAGGTAGGATAGAATTTTTCATGAACTCCCTGATGAATGATTGTACCCTAAAGTTATAATTTCCCTACCTTTGGAGACTTTACATATAATCAAAGCATGACAGTAAGGGGGATTTTGTTTAAAATTTTGTTTTTACAAATAATAAACTAAATTCTTATGCATGTTTGACTTTAGACTTTGTATTTTCATTTATGTTGGTAATCAAAACATGTCATGTGTTTCAAGTGTGTTTATGTAGGTACCAACGATTGACTAATGTCTCCTTTCATAATCAAAGAAAGTGGATTTCAATTTCATATATATATCTATATATATATATATGAAGCCACATTTCCCCAAAATTACTAGAAGATAATTGATGCACCATGCCTAGATTTTCATATTATAAGGAGTTGAATAGACATAAATGTTTGAGGATAACAATGAACAACATCATAGGTTGATACTAGCATTGGTTTTCTCATGCCTATGACATTTTATTTCTAAGAATCATAGGGATTAATCAACTAGTAATATAGTGAAGGCCAAGGATTCAAGGGAGACATGTTTTGTATAAAAATATTTATCAAAATTGAAAAGCAACCTCAAGACCATTGTACACATCTACACCGATGGGTACTGGCAAGAAAATGATTGGGGAATCACTTGTGGATTACCCTTTGAGGGCATTCCCATTCATATAAGAGGAGCTATTAGAGCATACATTCACCCCCTTATGTTCTTTTTTCTCCTAATGGCATGGTAGTGTCAAGGAATAAATACTAGTTAGCTCGATCATCTCCATGAGCATTAAATTATCATCAATAACAATTCACTCAATGAAAGGAAAGTTTCATTAATTAATGAATATATTTGATGATTGATGATAAATAAATATGAAAAAGTTAATAAAAGATGAAACTATTGAACTATGAATAAGAACGTGGGTGAAATGTTATTGGTAACTTAAGCATTATCAAAGGAGGTAATTCTCAATCCTAGACCATCTTAAAACACAAGGCCACAAAGATTAATTCAAATCCATTAATAAATAAAGAATGAAGGGAATATCGATATATTCAAGTACTAAATTAGTTTAAACAAGATTCTTATCTGTCCAAGTTTCCACAATAATGATCTTTCCAAGATTCTAATCTGTCCAAGTTTCCACAATAATGATCTTTCCCTCCTAGAGCTTTGGTTTTCTAATGATGCATTGTTTCTTCTAAATTGAATGCAATGTATAGTATATTTTCTAAGTAATTAATTTCCTTTTGCTTACAACATATTTTATTCTCATTAAAAATTGATGATTTGTACCTTGAGACTGAGTTTTTGTTAAATTCAAATATTGTTTTCTCATGTTTCAAGTTTCCTTGCTTTTATTTTTTTTGAAATTTGTTGTGGGCCTCAGTCTTCTTTTGGATTAGTTTGAATATCAATGTGATTTTTTGGTTGATTCTCTATTGGTTTATTATCTATTTGAGAAATTTCTATGTTTGTCTTAAGTTTTCATTCTTCCTTAGATTTGTGTAATTTTCATGTTCATATCTTCATTGTGTTCAAGCCCGATGATATTTTGGCATAATAGAGTCAAGATAATAAAATATTATAAATTGTTCATTATAAAAAGAGACTTGTAAACTAGAGTACCTGTTAGAGTATCCTGGGCATGAGTGATAGTGGAAGAATGCAAACTTGTTCGATACACAATTGCTCAGCTAACCACAGAGCTTAAACGCTAGTCACGAGTCATTTATCTCAGAGGGCCAATCTACTCACATTAATGAAAATAAGCTATTCTACAGGTGGTGGCCATATTTCCAATGTCAAATTTTAAAGAGACACTCTTATTATGTGGCCGTGCATATTCTATCCTTGAAAAAAAACACCATCCTTATTGCTCCTAAAATCTGCATATTTCCCTGATTCCCCAGTGCTTAAAGAAATATAAAAGAAACAAAATTGGATACGGGAAAGGAATAATTTCCTGTTTTAGGATAATATGGACACTGACTTGGAAATGGAGAAAGGCAAAGGTATTCTGGCATTTGATGAGGTTTGATGAGATAGAATAGGGAAAATACTTGAAAACCTCTCATTTATAAAACATGGAGATTATGGCTTCCACTAAGTTAAGTTTTTGGAAGAAATTAATCACACCTATCTTTTCTTGGGTTCAATTGGTAAATGACTTAGGTTGGGGAACAAGGTTATTCTGGACTTGGTACTTGAACATACCTTTTTGGGACACAGTGATAAAATTGATATGCTCCTGAAAGTAAATGGTTGATTTTTTCTCAAAATTTTTAAGGAAAATAATATCTAATTTGTAAAGATTCATGGATTAGCACAGTGTGTCACCAATTGTTAAGGCTTCCTAGTCTAATGACTTGGGAACCTTTTTAAAATTTAAAATCCATTTTTTTAGAAATTATGCTCCAACTTTTTGACATTAATCATTTGATCTTGATGAATGATTGCTAGATGATAAATAGATCATTTTTCATTGAATTCGTGTTTGATTTTTTTCCATCATACTGATATTTGTCATTTTATTTATCAAGCTAGTTTGTACCTCATATTCCTTAATTATGTATTCATATCATTCCACGTAACATAAAGAAAAAAAATGGATCTAACCTATGTTGAAGCAATATCAACTTCAACCATGCTTATTAAATTATTTTTGCACCATTTGTGTGCTCAAAACTGTTTTTTTAATCAATCAACATTTTCACAAGTATTGGAAGCTAGATGTTGCCAATGATAGTTAACAGTTTTCATGGATTAAAATATTTCGTTGGGTTAAGAATCACACCAATTTCAGATAGTATGTTGAAATCATGTACAATAAATATGCAGAATAAATTGATAGAATGAATAAATTGATAGAATCCCATTGGGGTAGAACCTCATTTTAAATGAGAGCTAGACATATATTTAAAAATAATTGTTGCACATAATTTTGGGTATTATTCAAGTTGAAATTTTGAATATTGAAAAAGGATGTTTAAATATTTCTACATATTGCAATTTAACTATCAGAATTAAATTATGTGGTTCACAAGGATGAAAATATGTAGTCAAGGTTTCCCTTGTAATACCTCAACTTTGATCCTCGAAATTGCATTGTAAATGTATATATGATAAAAGGTTGAGAGCCAAACAAAATGTCCTCGGCCAAGCCATTATCATATATAAATATTGTAAATTGAAACTAATAATAAAAATACATAATTAGTTATAGACCTCAAGGAAAATAACATGGAGGTTATGATTCCATGGGAGAGGAATGGAAGGGGGATTAGGGGATAAAGGGGTAAAACAAGCTAAATAATAATATTTTATTATAAGATAAAGTCCTTAACTTAAATTATTCTATGTCAAATCAACCTTCAAATGATTTCCAAGGTAGTTATGTGGGCTTCATAGTCAGTCACATGGTTAGTTTTTGACATGCAAATATAAAACATACTTTTTGGTTGTTTTCCATAATTCTCCTAGTTAAATCTCCATTATTGGAAGGGAATCCATGCTAGAGAGTCATTGTTAAGAACCAAAGACTGAATACAAAGGCACCACAACAGATATACAAGAACAATATGAAAAATCTCGTTTATTACCATCAAACCCTTAGGGTAAGGCAACACCATACAATGGATCCTATTATGGAAGGGATCCTCTCCTATTCACTTGCCTCTTCGAGGGGGCATCTTTCTTATGAACTTTAGCTCCAAATACAATACTTCTCTTCATATCTCATTACATTGCTTGAACCCCTTTATATAGTGCTACCATCACCTAAGAACATTCTAGAGGAGGAATCCTCTAGAAGTAGAACCTTCTAAGAAGTCTTCTTACATTTATTATATCTAATTACCCATTTATTATATCTAACTACCATAGTGGGCCTTATTTAATAATATAGTGGACCTAGTCCACCTTACATTGAATGACCTCCACTATTATCACTATGGGCCCTCTGGGCCCCCCCACTACCTCTCTAGCTACCTTACATTCCATCCCCCTTATAAAAGTGTTGTCCTCAATGCTTGATGTACAACCATATACCAGGGTCCCATGGATAATTGTGGACCATAATGCTAAAGAAGATTGAAGAACCAAGGTCCCATGTAGAAAGGAAATCCACCATGCTGAAGTAGTCCAACCACCATTGTAAGCCCGAGTCCCATGTCCAAGTGCTCATGTGAACTCCCCGTGGAAGATTTTGGAACCCAATAACCAACTCCAAATGATGCTCCAAAGACTGACACCTATCATGTGGATCCAAATAAGAAGATCCATTCACATAGTGGAAAAGGGTCGTAGCAGAATCTGGAATGAATAATACCACTGTAGAATATGTAGACTGAATGCTGGCAACTAGCTCCTGATGTCGGACATTGATGTTCTCTACAGAAGGTGGAGTAGAGTCATCAAATAAAATATCAAAATGGTTGTCATCCCATTAATAACAACTATTTATATACCAATCATCACAATCTGTCTCAAAATCATACCAAGCACATATTTATTGATTATATTCATCCCTGAGGCCCTCCATAAGAAATCTCTCCTGCATTTTATTCAATGAATCTTGAATACTACGAAAACTATCATTGAGGCCATCTGTGAGGCTGTTTGTGAAGCCATGTACAAATGCATCCAATCTGTCATCCAATGTGTGAAACAATTGGACTTTGAATGATTCAAGAATTTCTTTCAAGTTTTGAGAATAAATAGCCATCTGAGCATCCTATGAACTCACCCAATAAGTTACGGCAGAAAATCGCGGTTTTTTCTAGAAAAACCCTAAAAAACTGTTGAAGTTAAAATACTCATAACTTCACTTCCCGGACTCTGTTTTGGCTTATTGTTTTTTTGAAATTGGGTGAAATTGTGAGAGGAACTTAGATATGTAATTTATTTGGGCAAATTCGACCTCCAGAAGCTACAAAAATAAAAAAAAATTATCGTCGTTGTTTGCGGAATAAATCCTGAAAATTTGCAGATTTTAAAACTTCAATATCTTGACTTCCCGGACTCTGTTTCGGACGATTTTTTTTTTCAAATTGGGTGTTTTTCTGAGAGGAACGCAGATATAAAACCTTTTTCTGCAATTTTTTCATAGAAATATACCAAAAACTTCGAGAATTTCGCGGCCCTCTTTTTTCTGCTCCGAAAAAAAATCTGCAAAAATAAAAAAATAAAAAATATTGGCCCACAATGTCTGCCCAAGGAAAGTGCTCTGATACCACTTGTTAAGAACCAAATACCTAAATACAAAATATCACAATAGATCCAAAGATATCTGAATAGAATCACCACACAAGATATATGAAACCATATAGAAAACTACAACTTTATTATAGAAACCCTTGAGGTAGGGCTACACCATACAATGGATCCTATTATGGAAGGGATCATCTCCTGTTCACTTTCCTCTTCGAGGGAGTAATCTAAGGGTCCTATTGAGATACTGTTCACAAATACAATACTTCTTTTCATATTTCATTACATTGCTTGAACCCCTTTATATAGTGTTACCATCACCTAAGAACATTCTAGAGGAGGAATCTTCTAGAAGTAGAACCTTCTAAGAAGTCTTCTTACATTTATTATATCTAATTACCCATTTATTATATCTAAGTACCATAGTGGGCCTTATTTAATAATATAGTGGACCTAGTCCACTTTACATTGAATGACCTCCACTATTATCACTATGGGCCCTCTGGGCACCCCCACTACCTCTCTAGCTACCTTACAGCCATGCTTCCATAAATGTCCATTATTGGAAGGGAATCCATGCTAGAGAGTCATACTTCCATGCCTATAACAAAGTGTTGAATATGCATGTTATTTGAATTATGTGGGAAATTTCCCATTTGCATGAGTAATTACCATTATTGATAGATCTATTATAGTCAAGAATTCCTAGAGGCCCTAGATAAGATATTTCTTAGCTAGTGTGTGTTATAGCCTTGGAGGGAATTGGGATATCCTAAGGGATCATGTATTAGAGAAATGGATCTCATTCCCTGGGTTGCGTAGACTAAAGGGTAAAGAGAGCTAGATGGTTGGAATTTTTGTAGAAGTAAAATACTATGAACTTATTTGGAAATGGGTTGTGTGTAAGGATTGCAGATAACCATAGGAGATATATCATCCTTGTGAAATCATATCCATAGCTAAGGGTTGTATTACCCCAAGGGAAAGCCCCTGTTGAATTGTAAACATGTTTTGTAGGTTGGTGAACCAAGTGATTATAAGCTAGATGGCTTATGTGATGCTAAAGGCCCATGAGCCTATTTTTGTATATGTAATTATGCATATAATTAATATAAAATACATCATTGTGTGTAGACCAACCGCGAAGAAAGAGTTATGGGGGACTAAGCTCCACTAGGTGGGTAAGGGGAAGGGGTTAAGAGGCTAGGGAAAAGTGCTAAGCTTGAGGGCTTAACCCCAAGGGAATATTATAATATATTTTCCTAAAAGACTAAGGCTAGAGAAATAACTCATGTTATCCTAAGTTCCTGTGGGAAGGGGAAAAAAATGAGAATTGGAGCTCATGCAACTTCATGAGGACATGTGTCCAATTTGGGACATGCATATTTCTGTGGGAAATGAGTCATTGTGGGGGTTCACTGGGCATTTTGGTCATCCTTCATCATGCACTCACGCACTGAGACATTGAGCATTCACGCACCCAATCATTCTCACCATCGTTGAAACTCCTCCATGGTCGTCCTCTGTAACTGCATACATTTGTACTTGCATGAGCCCATACCCTACCTTAATGTTTTCTATTGCTGTTATCGCCCTTACCCATTGACTTAGAAGCTGGACAGAAAAAGTTGGTTGCCAGGCTTGTGGATTGAAGAAGCAGGTTGTGAGGCTTGTGAGAAACTTGCTCCAGGTGAGAGAGATTGTTGGGGAAGTGAATTATCCTAGAGGGAGCCTAGAAACATCTACAAATCTCTGGCAATTCATGTATGGCATGTTCCTGAAGCCCTGGAAGGGAAGTGGAGCAACCAATGGACTGTTGGATGATGAAGGTGTATAATTCTTGGGGTGGGACAGACATGTGGGGAATGAGAGGTTGTGAGTTGTGTGCGTAAGTTGGTTCCTAGGAGGGAATTCTTCCCAATGTACTATGTGACTTCCTGTAGTCTCATCCTAGCTTAGGAATCTCTTTCCCGGGTGGATTTTAGCCTCAGCTCGGGGGTGACCCATTGTTGAGAATGATGAGCAGCGTGGTATAAGACTGGGAGGTTCATGGAAGGTCTACACGCAGTTGGTGGTCTTCTCATAAAAAGATAAGTACCATTTCTATGTTAATTCTAATGTCATGTATCATGTACATGCCTTGATATTTACAAGAATTGCATGTGATGGCTACATGTATGTTTTATTGTTAATTCCGCATAAATCTTTGTTGTAGCAGAATGTTTATGCCCATTGAATTTTAGATTATAAATGTATGTTAAAATAAAGTAGATCTTGTTTTTAATCTATTAAGTAAGATATTTTCCGCAAATGAAAGTGAGTCTTTCAGTAAGGTGGCATCGCCCATACCTGGAATGGTTGGGGATGCTACAAATTCATATCAGAGCTTGAACATAGAAGATTCTTTTGAAGTAGCATGCCGCGACTTGGCATCCCAGGTCCTGTTACAAATTGGTATCAAGGCCCATGGTTTCAACACTGAACCTGGATGGGCCACGAATGTGGAATTTGAGTTAAAATTCCATAGGGATTTGTTGTACAGAGTGCTAGAGGAGAATTGAGGGATTTCTTGGGTGGTAATGGAAAGCTCAAGAGTTATAGTGGTTCAGGAAAGTCAACAAAGAAAGGAGACCACAGTAACCGTGGGTTTAGGAACCACAAAATTAAATTTGGACCATTGGATTTGTTCGGGGAGGAAAAGACCTCTCCCAATCGTTGGATCTAGAGAAGGTGCATGGAGGTTAAGCACCGAATTCCTTCAGAATTTTCCCCTCCGGACGTTTTAAAGTTGCAATAGTGAGAAAAATGTTGAAGTCCAAAAGTCCGGAACCAATCCAGACTATCCATTTCTAGGGACATGTGTCCGCAAATTAAGCAATGTTTGGAATTCAACAGTCAAGGGGTTGTGTCGTGTTCAATAGCGAAATCCTCGAAATTCCTAGAGCTCTGAAGTCCCGTAGCACCGGAGTGACGTGTAGCTATTTGGAATTTCGACATTCAGGAGTTGCGATGTGTGCTGGAATGGGATATCTTGAAGCCCAAAGTGTCAAAGTCCTGAAGCATCAAATATGATGTGGCATGATGACATCACCTAGGGTGAAGTGGACCTACTACCATAAGTCTACCATTGTCACTTTTTTTTGTACTTTTGATAGGCCCTTAGTATCGATTGGGACTTGACATGTGTCACTCGATGGTGGGGTCACGTGTCACCACCTTGATTGATGACAGTTGTACTATGTGGACCCTAGAAGGTTAAGAAGTTCAAGAATTCGGTGTTCAGGAGGAAACTGTTGGAAGAAATTGTAAAATCCTCCGACGCCTGAAGCTCCAGAGTGTTGAAGTATCGGACTTCCCGAATGACATAGCTTGATGATGTCACCAAAAGTGGCTTGGACCTTGGGAGTTTGGCATTCAAATTTTTTGAGATATGTTACAGAGAAAACTCTTGAAGCCTGAAGCTCCGAAGTAGCGGAGCCTCGAAGCTCCGAAGGTGTACTGCACAATGGGTTCACTAGTTCGACAGTCTAGGGGTTTTGTGATGTGTAGAAGGATAAAACCACCAAAGCTCAAATCTCCGAAGTCAAGAAGTCACGGAGGTGACGTAACCTACTGACAGCACCTAGGGTGACATGGACACACATGATACGTGCCATGTGTCATAATTTTTTAAGCATTTCAAATATTGATCGGGCCAATTGGAATAGGAAACATGTCACCAGCCAGATATGGCCACGTGTCCAATCCTTATTTTTTGCCACATAGCACCCCTCTAGTGTGTGGTTGCTAACTAGACTCAGATGGTTCACCAGTTCAGCGTTCAGGATAAAAGTTAAGTTCTAATGGGAAATCCACCGAAACCCAGAGTCCCAGAGCTCCTATCCACCGTAGATCTTGACTAGGAGCATGGACCATTGATTCTTGAAATCTCAGGGGGTTTTTCGGTTCGATGATCCGAAAGTCTTTTGTTTCAAAGTGTTAAGGTATAAAATGTCAAATTCGGATTCAATCTTGGTTGTCCGTCGATAGGTGAATGTTGACCATAGATCGCATTCCTTGATGGAGTTCACTAATTTGACAATTCGAGAGGCAGTACAAGATGGAGCCTTAGAACGCTCGAATCCCAAAGTCTAGAAGCTCCTGTTGACAATAGATATAAACAAAGGAGGAGGATTTCTGATCCATGAGTCCTCAGGTTTCAGGAGATTTCGGGTGTGCAGGTGTAAAGTCCGTCGAAGCTCAAAGTTCCAAAGTCACGAAATAATGAAGTGACGTGGCATGCCGACATCACCTAGGGTGGTGTGGACCATTGTAAGCATGTCATGTGTCAATTTGTTTCATTCCTTTGGTATGTCTATTGTACCAATGAGAACCAGACATGTGACAACCATTGATTGGGCCACGTGTCACCTATCCATCTGGCCACATGTACACTCCTTGTTTTCGACATGTATCACCCCTTTGGTGTGTGAGTATTGATAAGACTCTAAAATTCAGAGATTCAATGTTCAGAGGAAATGGATTGTGAAGAAGGAATATCTTCTGAATCCTAAACCTCCGAAGTGTCAGAGCTCTGAAGCTCTGAAGAGGCAGTTGTTCGAAAGATTCACAACTTCGACGTTTGGAGGAAATGAGGTGAGGTGAAAGAAAAACCTATGAAGCCCGAAGTTATGGAGCTGTGGAGGCCCGAAGCATAGGAAAATATCCTTGTAGCTAGCACTCGGTCACATCTTATGGTCACATGCATTCAGAGGGCGAAGAAAAAGAGCTAGTGCTCGAAAATTATTTTTGAGAACAAAAACAAGGGCTTAAAGAAGGAGCCCGTGGGGTTTTTGATTTGTACAGATCTACACCTAATGAAGTAAAGAAGGCCTATAAACCTAAAAAAAGGATCCAACATGGATCCAAGGGCCAATTCGGCTCTGAGATCGAAGAATCCATGTTTAGGGATTGCTTCAATGAAAAGGAAAAATTTTCAAGTATCCATAACTTCTTACTCAAAACTTAGAATTGAGCATGGAAGCAAGAATTGGAAAGGTCTTGAATAGTAGAAGATAATTTTTCACCTAGAAATTGGATATGAATAGTAAATTTCTTACAAAATCAATAGAAAAGAAGTATGATATATTAATGAATCAGAATGGTTCGTGTTTTCATGAAATTATTGAGAACAATTGGCTTGACAAAGTTATGTTGGTTGCACATTTTTATAGAATTAACAACTTCCAAAACATAACAGAGTTGTCACAAAGCGTAGAGATATGGATGATGCACAAGAAGCTTACAGTCAGGAATATGAGGTTAGATGAAGGGATGTCCATTTGGGAGTGTTGAAGGAACAAACTCCAATGGACATGGAGAAGAAAAGGATGAAAACCTAAATATGGTTGAAACCATTAGAAATTTGCAAAAAGATGTCCAAAGTCACAAGGATGATAATGAAAGGTTATGAAATCCAAGGAGTAACAGGAAGACTTCAAAATGAAGTTAATAAAGATCCTAGAAAGAATTGAAAATAAGTTGGATAAGGAGAGCGACTCCAACAAGTCAGAAAGCCACTAAACCCATGAGGAAAAAGGAAGATCTATGAGTAATAGCAGACATCACCATCACTCTCAAAGAAAATACAAAAGGATATCACACATCAACTCAAGTCCATCTCCTTTCAAGAAGAATCATAAGAATTCTGGAGTGGATGAATTGAGAGGATAAATGAACAAGATCAAACCTCCTACTTTTGAAGGAGAGCACAAGAAAGATGAATATGTCGAGACATGGCTGTTGGGCATGAGAAAATATTTCCAACTGTATAATTATTCTTCTCATGTAGAAGGAAGAATTGTTGTTTACCAAATTAGAGGAAACAAATCCATGTGGTGGGATCAACTTGTGCAAGTTCATCACATCAAAGAGAAGAATGTTACATGGAAGGAATTCAAGAAGCATTTTGAGAAGAAATACTTAACCAAGAGGTATTATGAAGAAAATATGAAATCTTTCTTTGAAATCAAACCAGACAACATGACCATTGACGAGTATGAAAGGATATTTTTAGAACTGTTGAAGTATGTCTCCTTCATTAAAGATGAGACAATTAATATCTAGAAATATTTGAGTGGGTTTCCATCTTTCATCGGTGATAAAATTAAATATGATTATCCTAAAACTTTGGAGGAAACCATAAGAAGAGCCAAGTGTTTATATGATCAGCAAAAGGGCAAGCCTACTTTCCAGAAGTCTTGGGAGGACAAGAAGAAATTTAAGAGGGAACAAAGGAAGAAGGGGAACAAGCCACCCTTTTTCAGAAACAGTCCTCAATGATTTCCATCTTTTAGAGAACACAAAATGGCTGAGGTAGGTGGGAAAAGGCCAAGACAACCACCTATTCAATGTTGGGGTTGTAAAGGAGACCATAAGTATAGATATTGTCCTCATAAAAGTGACAAAGTGAGAGTTGTCCACAATGTACAACAAGTTGAAACAATGGAGGACATGGGCATAAGTGTTACAAGGATCTATGCATCCCTGGACAGCAAGAAATCATAATTTCAATCACACATGATTGAAGTAGAAGGTATGATCAGTAACCATTCCTTTACTATTTTAATAGATTTAGGAGCTAGTCATAGCTATATATTCCAAGGTAGTGGAAATATTTCATTTTTCAAGAAGCAAGCATGGGAAATCTTGGTTGGTGCAGCTGGCTACAGGAACCAAGAGAAAATATTTTGAGATGATTAAATCATGTCACGTAGACATGAATGGGATAAGTAACAAGGAAACTTTCAACATCTCAACCTTGGGTTCATATGACTGTATAATTGGTATGGATTGGTTGGACCAACACCATGTTGTCTTAGACTATCATAACAAGGTATTTACTTGTATAAATGAGGAAGGGAACCCAAGAACATTCCAAGGATTTCCCAAGGCAATTATTGTCCGAGAAATCTCAACAATGCAGTTGAAGAACTGTTATAGGAAGGGCTTCCAAATATTTTCAACTCATATGGAGGAAGCACCTAAGGATAAGGTGCCAAATATTGAGGATCATGCAGTCCTGAAAGATTTTGAGGATGTGTTTAAGGAGATACCAAGACTACCCCCAAAGAGAGATATTGATTTTTTTATAAATTTGATGCCTAGAGCAGCTCCAGTATCCAAGATTCCCTATAGAATGAGTACACCAGAGATGAAGGAACTGGAAATTCATCTTGAATAACTTTTGAAGAAGGGGTATACACGCCCAAGTGTGTCACCTTGGGGTTCCCTAGTTTTATTTGTAAATAAGAAATATGGGACATTGAGATTGTGCATTGACTTCAGACAATTGAACAAAGTAACTGTAAAGAACAAATATCCATTGTCAAGGATTGATTATCTCTTTCATCAGTTAAAGGATGCAAGAATATTTTCAAAGATTGATCTTAGGTCAGGATACCATCAATTAAGGATCATATATGAAGACATGAACAAGACTTCCTTTCAAACAAGGTATGATCATTATGAATTCATAGTGGTGCCATTTGGGCTATCAAATGCGCCAGTTGTTTTCATGTTCTTAATGGATGGTGTTTTCCGAGAATATTTAGACAAGTTTTTCATTGTCTTTTTGGATGAAATCCTTGTATATTCCAAGTCAAAATAAGAGCATGAGCATCATTTGAGAATGGTGTTACAGATGTTGATAGATCACCAGTTGTATGCCAAATTGAGCAAGTGTTCATTTTGTGAGAACCGAATTCACTATTTGGGGCATATTATATATAAGGAAGGTATAGAAGTGGACCCTAAAAATATTGAAGCTATTAAAGGGTGGAAAGCACCTAAGAATGTGATAGAAGTCAGATCCTTCATGGGTCTAGATGGATACTACAAAAGATTCATTGCAGGGTTTTGAAGGATTTCTCACTCGATTACTTCCTTGCAAAGGAAGGGGGTGAAGTTTCAGTGGACAAAAGAATGTGAAAATAGCTTTCAACATTTGAAGTAGTTGCTAACCAGTGCTCCAATTATGAGAATTTGATATCTGAATGAAGACTTCATGGTTTGAACAGATGCATGCAAAGAAGGACTTGGTGGAGTCCTCAGTCAGAATGGATTTTTGGTATGTTTTGAATCCAAAAAATTGAAAGAGCATCAAAGGCTCTATGCCACTCATGATTTGGAGTTGGCATCCATAGTGCATGCATTAAAGAAATGGAGGCACTATCTCATGGGAAAAATATTTGAGGTGAGGACAGACCATAACGGTCTAAAATATTTGTTTGATCAGACAACTTTAAATGTCAGGTATAGTAGATGGTTAGAGTTTCTCTGTGAGTATGACTTTGATATCAAGCACATCAAAGGAAAAAAGAACAAAGCGGTTAATGCACTCAATAGGAGAGTGCATGAACTACATGCTACATCCATTAGCATGTATCAAACTGATCTTAAAAGAAGAATTTTTGAGGCTGAAAAAGTAGATTTGCAATACATGGAGTTAGTAAGAAAACTACAACAAGGTAAAATGCAGCAGAAGGTTGAAGATTATAAATTGGAAAATGATGAAATTCTCCTATACAGAAACAGAATTTGTGTACCCAATTCTCATGAATTGAGGAGTATGATCTTGAAAGAGATGCATAATGTACCTGTTGGACACCCAATATATTAGAAAATAATTGTAGCAGTCAAAAGCCAATACTATTGGTTAGGCATGAAGAGGGAAATTGTTGAGTACATTGCTAAATGAATGGAGTGTCAAAAGGTCAAGGCTGAGCATAGACACCCAACTGGGTTGTTGTATCCATTGCCCATTCCTAAGTAGAAGTGGGAAGTGGTGTCAATGGATTTCGTCACCAAATTTCCTAGAACAAGAAGGCAACATGACTCTATCATCGTGGTGGTGGACAAGATTACTAAAGATGCCCATTTCATTCCAATGAATATCACTCACAAGGAAACCCATGTTGTTGATATTTATATGAGGCAAGTAGCATGCTTGCATGGCATACCCAATACAATTGTGTCAGATAGAGACCCAAATTTTACCTCAAGGTTCTGGAGGGGATTATTCAAAGCGTTCGGAACAAATCTGAACTTCGGCACAACTTATCATCTCGAGTCTGATGGGAAAACAGAAAGGGTGAACCAAGTGATAGAGGATATGCTAAGGATGTATGTAATGGAAAAACCATTTAAATGGGAAGACTATCTACACTTGGTAGAATTTTCTTACAATAATGGGCACCAAGCATCACTGAAGATGAGACCATTTGAGGCACTTTATGGTAGAAAGTAAAACACACAAGTAAGTTGGGAAAACCCAGTTGATAGAGAAGTAGTTGGTCCAGAGTTTCTCATGGAAATGGAAGAGAAAATGTTGAAGATAAAACAGAATTTAAAATCTTCCCAAGACAGGAAGAAAAGCTATGCTAACAAGGGCAGAAATCACATTGAGTTTAAAGTGGGTGATCATGTATTCTTGATCATGAGTTTAAAGTGGCTCGTTACTGTGGACCATTTGAAATCCTAGAGAGGATTAGACCAATCGCTTATATGTTTGCATTACTTGCATCTATGACCATTCATAATGTCTTTCGTGTATCCTTTCTTAAGAAATATATACTTGATGTTAATCATGTTACTGATTGGAATGTGATTCAGGTGGAGTAAGAAGGCTCTTTCCAAGTGCATCCGGTACACATTATGGACTGGAAAATCAAACATCTATGGAATCGATCCATAGAGATTGTAAAGGTCCAATGGACCTGACACGACCTTATGGACGCAACTTGGGAGCCCGAAGATGCAATGCAAGAAGAATACCCGTATATTTTTGAAGATTTTTAAAATCTTGTTGATGTATGTAAATAAGATGCACTGAGGACATTGCATAAATAAGGGGAGGGGATTGTAATACCCCAAGGTCAAGCCCCTATTGAATTGTAAACATGTTTTTTAGGTTGGTGAGCAAAGTGATTATAAGATAGGTGGCTTATGTGATGTTAAAGGCCCGTGAGCCTATTTTTTTATATGTAATTATGCATATCATTAATATAAAATACATCATTTCATTTAGACCGACCACGAAGAAAGAGTTATGGGGGACTAAGATCCACTAGGTGGGTAAGGGGAAGGGGCTAAGAGGCTAAGGAAAAGGGATAATCTTGAGGGCATAATCCCAAGGGAATATTATAATATATTTTCCTAAAAAACTAAGGCTAGAGAAAGAACTCATGTTATCCTAAGTTATTGTGGGAAGGGGGAACAGATGAGAAGTGTAGCTCATGAAACTTCATGAGGACATGTGTATGATTTGGGACATGTAGATTTATGTGGGAAATGATTCATTGTGGGGGTTCGCTGGGAATTATGACCATCTTTCCTCATGCACTCACGTACTGAGACACTCAACATTCATTCACCTAGTCATTCTCACCATTTTTGGACCTCCTCCATGGTCATCCTCTGTAAATGCATGCATATGTACTTGCATTAGCTCGTACCCTGCCTTAACATTTTATGTTGCTTCCATCATTTGTGCCATAACCGAGTTATGTTGTTGTTATCGCCCTTACCCATTGACTTAGGGGATGGACAAAAGAAGCAGGTTGTTAGGCATGTGGATTGAAGAAGCAGGTTTTCATGCATGTGAGCAACTCTCTACAGGTGAGAGAGATTGTTGGGGAAGTGAACTCTCCTGGAGGGAGCCCAATATCAGCTACATAGCTCTGAGAATTCATGTTTGTCCTATTGTTGAAGCCTTGGAAGGGAAGTTAAGCAGTCGATGGACTGTTGGACACTAAAGGTGTATACTTCCCAGGGTGGGACATGCATATTGGAATGAGGTTGTGAGTTGTGTGCATAAGTTGGTTCCTGGGAGGGAATCTGTAACACCCTGTTTCCCCCAGTCTATAAAAATAACTATATTGGCCAAGAACTATGGAAAACTCAAAGATGTGAATGTTTGATTTGACGGACCTTTGCATAAAAGGTCGATGAATGTAAATTATGTTATGGATATGTGTTGCATGACTGCTAAGAGAGAGATGTGCTAAAAGAGACCATGATGGCTAATGAGAGGTGGTGGAAGGGACCTGGAATGGTTGTGTTAACTTCCACCGAGCCAGTATCATACTGGTTTATACTTTCTCAAAAACCAAAGCATCTCTCTGATCCTAGAATGGATTTCCTGTCAGATTGGTGGGTGGGGAGGCTCCTCAAGAGTTAATGAGGGGATGGGGGTGAACCGCCCATCCGTAACATCCCTCAGACCTGACCACGGACGGAAAAATTCGTGCCACATGCAACCTTGTAGACAAAAATTGGAAAGAGAGGAAATGTGATGAGGAGAGAGGGCAGCATGCGCGATGGGGGATTGCGAAAAGAGATTGGAGAAACCCTGGAAACGTAGGAAGTTTTGAATACTAGGAGAAGGAGAGTAACCTTTGTCCTGGATTATTTTCCTGCATCAGGAGAAGGAGAGTAACCTTCGTCCTTGATTTCTGTTGAGCTGGAAGTAGGAGACTGAACCTCAAAGCATCATGGTCTAACTCGGAGGTGGCTAGTGGTAAATCCATTTGGAATCACTGAGCCTACATATGGGTGGAAATGAGCACCCCTCTCGGCAGTTGCATCACACCTGGTAGATCTGATAAGTGTTTTATACCTTGTATTTCGAACTGAATATCATGAATACATGCTTATGTTTATATGCCCATAATAATTTATGTGTAGAATGATTGCCTGGTATGTTAGACTGGAAATAATGGATGCCTGTGTATGCTTACATGCCATAGTCAGTTTCTGTACAAAGGATTAAGTTTGGGGCATGAATTCACTCCACTGAAAATTGTCTTGATTGCTTAACCCTCGTAATGTTCCGGGAAGGCTCCTTGAGAGTACTCTTCCCCGGGGATTACCCCATAAACCTTGGAACTGTGCCGAACCTTTACCCATATACTCGACTAAGATTCGGGATGATTGCCCAAGAACTGTCTGAAGGTTCATGCGATCCGGGTCTGGAAACCTTATGCAAGGAAGGATATCTCTCTAAGGTCTCGGAGTTGTGGGAGTTTGAAGCCCCGAGAAGTAGAATTTCGTGATTCAAGCTTAGAAGGGATAGCGAGCCCAATTATAGAAAGAGAGAATACCCTATCATTTGGTAGATGAACGATCGAAATCCTTTTAGGAATACCCCATATCTATCGAGACTGATGGATTTAGAGAAGGAGCGCGGGTGTTAACACCTTGACCCTTTCAGCCTTCGCATGTAGTGATGGGATCCAGGACCATAGATCCAAGGATCTAACGGAGCCCTAATGACCATTGATCTTAGCCTTTGTATAGGTAGGAGAGTAGCATTTTGCTGACTCACGACTTGGTGTGGTCAAGGGTAGAACTGCATGAACTCACGATTCACAAGATCACGACATAATCATATTCGTTGGATCCAAGTCACGGGAGAACCATTGGATCAGAAATTTCGTGGTTATCACCTATCGGGGGTTTGGAACTTGATGGAGTTTCTTTTCGATTGTAGGAGTCGCAAAGTGTCGAGTGTCGAGGGCTCGTGCAAACATGTGAC
>ML783952.1:322761-338334 GCA_009831015.1 Picea engelmannii | reverse complement strand
GAACCCAATAACCAACTCCAAATGATGCTCCAAAGACTGACACCTATCATGTGGATCCAAATAAGAAGATCCATTCACATAGTGGAAAAGGGTCGTAGCAGAATCTGGAATGAATAATACCACTGTAGAATATGTAGACTGAATGCTGGCAACTAGCTCCTGATGTCGGACATTGATGTTCTCTACAGAAGGTGGAGTAGAGTCATCAAATAAAATATCAAAATGGTTGTCATCCCATTAATAACAACTATTTATATACCAATCATCACAATCTGTCTCAAAATCATACCAAGCACATATTTATTGATTATATTCATCCCTGAGGCCCTCCATAAGAAATCTCTCCTGCATTTTATTCAATGAATCTTGAATACTACGAAAACTATCATTGAGGCCATCTGTGAGGCTGTTTGTGAAGCCATGTACAAATGCATCCAATCTGTCATCCAATGTGTGAAACAATTGGACTTTGAATGATTCAAGAATTTCTTTCAAGTTTTGAGAATAAATAGCCATCTGAGCATCCTATGAACTCACCCAATAAGTTACGGCAGAAAATCGCGGTTTTTTCTAGAAAAACCCTAAAAAACTGTTGAAGTTAAAATACTCATAACTTCACTTCCCGGACTCTGTTTTGGCTTATTGTTTTTTTGAAATTGGGTGAAATTGTGAGAGGAACTTAGATATGTAATTTATTTGGGCAAATTCGACCTCCAGAAGCTACAAAAATAAAAAAAAATTATCGTCGTTGTTTGCGGAATAAATCCTGAAAATTTGCAGATTTTAAAACTTCAATATCTTGACTTCCCGGACTCTGTTTCGGACGATTTTTTTTTTCAAATTGGGTGTTTTTCTGAGAGGAACGCAGATATAAAACCTTTTTCTGCAATTTTTTCATAGAAATATACCAAAAACTTCGAGAATTTCGCGGCCCTCTTTTTTCTGCTCCGAAAAAAAATCTGCAAAAATAAAAAAATAAAAAATATTGGCCCACAATGTCTGCCCAAGGAAAGTGCTCTGATACCACTTGTTAAGAACCAAATACCTAAATACAAAATATCACAATAGATCCAAAGATATCTGAATAGAATCACCACACAAGATATATGAAACCATATAGAAAACTACAACTTTATTATAGAAACCCTTGAGGTAGGGCTACACCATACAATGGATCCTATTATGGAAGGGATCATCTCCTGTTCACTTTCCTCTTCGAGGGAGTAATCTAAGGGTCCTATTGAGATACTGTTCACAAATACAATACTTCTTTTCATATTTCATTACATTGCTTGAACCCCTTTATATAGTGTTACCATCACCTAAGAACATTCTAGAGGAGGAATCTTCTAGAAGTAGAACCTTCTAAGAAGTCTTCTTACATTTATTATATCTAATTACCCATTTATTATATCTAAGTACCATAGTGGGCCTTATTTAATAATATAGTGGACCTAGTCCACTTTACATTGAATGACCTCCACTATTATCACTATGGGCCCTCTGGGCACCCCCACTACCTCTCTAGCTACCTTACAGCCATGCTTCCATAAATGTCCATTATTGGAAGGGAATCCATGCTAGAGAGTCATACTTCCATGCCTATAACAAAGTGTTGAATATGCATGTTATTTGAATTATGTGGGAAATTTCCCATTTGCATGAGTAATTACCATTATTGATAGATCTATTATAGTCAAGAATTCCTAGAGGCCCTAGATAAGATATTTCTTAGCTAGTGTGTGTTATAGCCTTGGAGGGAATTGGGATATCCTAAGGGATCATGTATTAGAGAAATGGATCTCATTCCCTGGGTTGCGTAGACTAAAGGGTAAAGAGAGCTAGATGGTTGGAATTTTTGTAGAAGTAAAATACTATGAACTTATTTGGAAATGGGTTGTGTGTAAGGATTGCAGATAACCATAGGAGATATATCATCCTTGTGAAATCATATCCATAGCTAAGGGTTGTATTACCCCAAGGGAAAGCCCCTGTTGAATTGTAAACATGTTTTGTAGGTTGGTGAACCAAGTGATTATAAGCTAGATGGCTTATGTGATGCTAAAGGCCCATGAGCCTATTTTTGTATATGTAATTATGCATATAATTAATATAAAATACATCATTGTGTGTAGACCAACCGCGAAGAAAGAGTTATGGGGGACTAAGCTCCACTAGGTGGGTAAGGGGAAGGGGTTAAGAGGCTAGGGAAAAGTGCTAAGCTTGAGGGCTTAACCCCAAGGGAATATTATAATATATTTTCCTAAAAGACTAAGGCTAGAGAAATAACTCATGTTATCCTAAGTTCCTGTGGGAAGGGGAAAAAAATGAGAATTGGAGCTCATGCAACTTCATGAGGACATGTGTCCAATTTGGGACATGCATATTTCTGTGGGAAATGAGTCATTGTGGGGGTTCACTGGGCATTTTGGTCATCCTTCATCATGCACTCACGCACTGAGACATTGAGCATTCACGCACCCAATCATTCTCACCATCGTTGAAACTCCTCCATGGTCGTCCTCTGTAACTGCATACATTTGTACTTGCATGAGCCCATACCCTACCTTAATGTTTTCTATTGCTGTTATCGCCCTTACCCATTGACTTAGAAGCTGGACAGAAAAAGTTGGTTGCCAGGCTTGTGGATTGAAGAAGCAGGTTGTGAGGCTTGTGAGAAACTTGCTCCAGGTGAGAGAGATTGTTGGGGAAGTGAATTATCCTAGAGGGAGCCTAGAAACATCTACAAATCTCTGGCAATTCATGTATGGCATGTTCCTGAAGCCCTGGAAGGGAAGTGGAGCAACCAATGGACTGTTGGATGATGAAGGTGTATAATTCTTGGGGTGGGACAGACATGTGGGGAATGAGAGGTTGTGAGTTGTGTGCGTAAGTTGGTTCCTAGGAGGGAATTCTTCCCAATGTACTATGTGACTTCCTGTAGTCTCATCCTAGCTTAGGAATCTCTTTCCCGGGTGGATTTTAGCCTCAGCTCGGGGGTGACCCATTGTTGAGAATGATGAGCAGCGTGGTATAAGACTGGGAGGTTCATGGAAGGTCTACACGCAGTTGGTGGTCTTCTCATAAAAAGATAAGTACCATTTCTATGTTAATTCTAATGTCATGTATCATGTACATGCCTTGATATTTACAAGAATTGCATGTGATGGCTACATGTATGTTTTATTGTTAATTCCGCATAAATCTTTGTTGTAGCAGAATGTTTATGCCCATTGAATTTTAGATTATAAATGTATGTTAAAATAAAGTAGATCTTGTTTTTAATCTATTAAGTAAGATATTTTCCGCAAATGAAAGTGAGTCTTTCAGTAAGGTGGCATCGCCCATACCTGGAATGGTTGGGGATGCTACAAATTCATATCAGAGCTTGAACATAGAAGATTCTTTTGAAGTAGCATGCCGCGACTTGGCATCCCAGGTCCTGTTACAAATTGGTATCAAGGCCCATGGTTTCAACACTGAACCTGGATGGGCCACGAATGTGGAATTTGAGTTAAAATTCCATAGGGATTTGTTGTACAGAGTGCTAGAGGAGAATTGAGGGATTTCTTGGGTGGTAATGGAAAGCTCAAGAGTTATAGTGGTTCAGGAAAGTCAACAAAGAAAGGAGACCACAGTAACCGTGGGTTTAGGAACCACAAAATTAAATTTGGACCATTGGATTTGTTCGGGGAGGAAAAGACCTCTCCCAATCGTTGGATCTAGAGAAGGTGCATGGAGGTTAAGCACCGAATTCCTTCAGAATTTTCCCCTCCGGACGTTTTAAAGTTGCAATAGTGAGAAAAATGTTGAAGTCCAAAAGTCCGGAACCAATCCAGACTATCCATTTCTAGGGACATGTGTCCGCAAATTAAGCAATGTTTGGAATTCAACAGTCAAGGGGTTGTGTCGTGTTCAATAGCGAAATCCTCGAAATTCCTAGAGCTCTGAAGTCCCGTAGCACCGGAGTGACGTGTAGCTATTTGGAATTTCGACATTCAGGAGTTGCGATGTGTGCTGGAATGGGATATCTTGAAGCCCAAAGTGTCAAAGTCCTGAAGCATCAAATATGATGTGGCATGATGACATCACCTAGGGTGAAGTGGACCTACTACCATAAGTCTACCATTGTCACTTTTTTTTGTACTTTTGATAGGCCCTTAGTATCGATTGGGACTTGACATGTGTCACTCGATGGTGGGGTCACGTGTCACCACCTTGATTGATGACAGTTGTACTATGTGGACCCTAGAAGGTTAAGAAGTTCAAGAATTCGGTGTTCAGGAGGAAACTGTTGGAAGAAATTGTAAAATCCTCCGACGCCTGAAGCTCCAGAGTGTTGAAGTATCGGACTTCCCGAATGACATAGCTTGATGATGTCACCAAAAGTGGCTTGGACCTTGGGAGTTTGGCATTCAAATTTTTTGAGATATGTTACAGAGAAAACTCTTGAAGCCTGAAGCTCCGAAGTAGCGGAGCCTCGAAGCTCCGAAGGTGTACTGCACAATGGGTTCACTAGTTCGACAGTCTAGGGGTTTTGTGATGTGTAGAAGGATAAAACCACCAAAGCTCAAATCTCCGAAGTCAAGAAGTCACGGAGGTGACGTAACCTACTGACAGCACCTAGGGTGACATGGACACACATGATACGTGCCATGTGTCATAATTTTTTAAGCATTTCAAATATTGATCGGGCCAATTGGAATAGGAAACATGTCACCAGCCAGATATGGCCACGTGTCCAATCCTTATTTTTTGCCACATAGCACCCCTCTAGTGTGTGGTTGCTAACTAGACTCAGATGGTTCACCAGTTCAGCGTTCAGGATAAAAGTTAAGTTCTAATGGGAAATCCACCGAAACCCAGAGTCCCAGAGCTCCTATCCACCGTAGATCTTGACTAGGAGCATGGACCATTGATTCTTGAAATCTCAGGGGGTTTTTCGGTTCGATGATCCGAAAGTCTTTTGTTTCAAAGTGTTAAGGTATAAAATGTCAAATTCGGATTCAATCTTGGTTGTCCGTCGATAGGTGAATGTTGACCATAGATCGCATTCCTTGATGGAGTTCACTAATTTGACAATTCGAGAGGCAGTACAAGATGGAGCCTTAGAACGCTCGAATCCCAAAGTCTAGAAGCTCCTGTTGACAATAGATATAAACAAAGGAGGAGGATTTCTGATCCATGAGTCCTCAGGTTTCAGGAGATTTCGGGTGTGCAGGTGTAAAGTCCGTCGAAGCTCAAAGTTCCAAAGTCACGAAATAATGAAGTGACGTGGCATGCCGACATCACCTAGGGTGGTGTGGACCATTGTAAGCATGTCATGTGTCAATTTGTTTCATTCCTTTGGTATGTCTATTGTACCAATGAGAACCAGACATGTGACAACCATTGATTGGGCCACGTGTCACCTATCCATCTGGCCACATGTACACTCCTTGTTTTCGACATGTATCACCCCTTTGGTGTGTGAGTATTGATAAGACTCTAAAATTCAGAGATTCAATGTTCAGAGGAAATGGATTGTGAAGAAGGAATATCTTCTGAATCCTAAACCTCCGAAGTGTCAGAGCTCTGAAGCTCTGAAGAGGCAGTTGTTCGAAAGATTCACAACTTCGACGTTTGGAGGAAATGAGGTGAGGTGAAAGAAAAACCTATGAAGCCCGAAGTTATGGAGCTGTGGAGGCCCGAAGCATAGGAAAATATCCTTGTAGCTAGCACTCGGTCACATCTTATGGTCACATGCATTCAGAGGGCGAAGAAAAAGAGCTAGTGCTCGAAAATTATTTTTGAGAACAAAAACAAGGGCTTAAAGAAGGAGCCCGTGGGGTTTTTGATTTGTACAGATCTACACCTAATGAAGTAAAGAAGGCCTATAAACCTAAAAAAAGGATCCAACATGGATCCAAGGGCCAATTCGGCTCTGAGATCGAAGAATCCATGTTTAGGGATTGCTTCAATGAAAAGGAAAAATTTTCAAGTATCCATAACTTCTTACTCAAAACTTAGAATTGAGCATGGAAGCAAGAATTGGAAAGGTCTTGAATAGTAGAAGATAATTTTTCACCTAGAAATTGGATATGAATAGTAAATTTCTTACAAAATCAATAGAAAAGAAGTATGATATATTAATGAATCAGAATGGTTCGTGTTTTCATGAAATTATTGAGAACAATTGGCTTGACAAAGTTATGTTGGTTGCACATTTTTATAGAATTAACAACTTCCAAAACATAACAGAGTTGTCACAAAGCGTAGAGATATGGATGATGCACAAGAAGCTTACAGTCAGGAATATGAGGTTAGATGAAGGGATGTCCATTTGGGAGTGTTGAAGGAACAAACTCCAATGGACATGGAGAAGAAAAGGATGAAAACCTAAATATGGTTGAAACCATTAGAAATTTGCAAAAAGATGTCCAAAGTCACAAGGATGATAATGAAAGGTTATGAAATCCAAGGAGTAACAGGAAGACTTCAAAATGAAGTTAATAAAGATCCTAGAAAGAATTGAAAATAAGTTGGATAAGGAGAGCGACTCCAACAAGTCAGAAAGCCACTAAACCCATGAGGAAAAAGGAAGATCTATGAGTAATAGCAGACATCACCATCACTCTCAAAGAAAATACAAAAGGATATCACACATCAACTCAAGTCCATCTCCTTTCAAGAAGAATCATAAGAATTCTGGAGTGGATGAATTGAGAGGATAAATGAACAAGATCAAACCTCCTACTTTTGAAGGAGAGCACAAGAAAGATGAATATGTCGAGACATGGCTGTTGGGCATGAGAAAATATTTCCAACTGTATAATTATTCTTCTCATGTAGAAGGAAGAATTGTTGTTTACCAAATTAGAGGAAACAAATCCATGTGGTGGGATCAACTTGTGCAAGTTCATCACATCAAAGAGAAGAATGTTACATGGAAGGAATTCAAGAAGCATTTTGAGAAGAAATACTTAACCAAGAGGTATTATGAAGAAAATATGAAATCTTTCTTTGAAATCAAACCAGACAACATGACCATTGACGAGTATGAAAGGATATTTTTAGAACTGTTGAAGTATGTCTCCTTCATTAAAGATGAGACAATTAATATCTAGAAATATTTGAGTGGGTTTCCATCTTTCATCGGTGATAAAATTAAATATGATTATCCTAAAACTTTGGAGGAAACCATAAGAAGAGCCAAGTGTTTATATGATCAGCAAAAGGGCAAGCCTACTTTCCAGAAGTCTTGGGAGGACAAGAAGAAATTTAAGAGGGAACAAAGGAAGAAGGGGAACAAGCCACCCTTTTTCAGAAACAGTCCTCAATGATTTCCATCTTTTAGAGAACACAAAATGGCTGAGGTAGGTGGGAAAAGGCCAAGACAACCACCTATTCAATGTTGGGGTTGTAAAGGAGACCATAAGTATAGATATTGTCCTCATAAAAGTGACAAAGTGAGAGTTGTCCACAATGTACAACAAGTTGAAACAATGGAGGACATGGGCATAAGTGTTACAAGGATCTATGCATCCCTGGACAGCAAGAAATCATAATTTCAATCACACATGATTGAAGTAGAAGGTATGATCAGTAACCATTCCTTTACTATTTTAATAGATTTAGGAGCTAGTCATAGCTATATATTCCAAGGTAGTGGAAATATTTCATTTTTCAAGAAGCAAGCATGGGAAATCTTGGTTGGTGCAGCTGGCTACAGGAACCAAGAGAAAATATTTTGAGATGATTAAATCATGTCACGTAGACATGAATGGGATAAGTAACAAGGAAACTTTCAACATCTCAACCTTGGGTTCATATGACTGTATAATTGGTATGGATTGGTTGGACCAACACCATGTTGTCTTAGACTATCATAACAAGGTATTTACTTGTATAAATGAGGAAGGGAACCCAAGAACATTCCAAGGATTTCCCAAGGCAATTATTGTCCGAGAAATCTCAACAATGCAGTTGAAGAACTGTTATAGGAAGGGCTTCCAAATATTTTCAACTCATATGGAGGAAGCACCTAAGGATAAGGTGCCAAATATTGAGGATCATGCAGTCCTGAAAGATTTTGAGGATGTGTTTAAGGAGATACCAAGACTACCCCCAAAGAGAGATATTGATTTTTTTATAAATTTGATGCCTAGAGCAGCTCCAGTATCCAAGATTCCCTATAGAATGAGTACACCAGAGATGAAGGAACTGGAAATTCATCTTGAATAACTTTTGAAGAAGGGGTATACACGCCCAAGTGTGTCACCTTGGGGTTCCCTAGTTTTATTTGTAAATAAGAAATATGGGACATTGAGATTGTGCATTGACTTCAGACAATTGAACAAAGTAACTGTAAAGAACAAATATCCATTGTCAAGGATTGATTATCTCTTTCATCAGTTAAAGGATGCAAGAATATTTTCAAAGATTGATCTTAGGTCAGGATACCATCAATTAAGGATCATATATGAAGACATGAACAAGACTTCCTTTCAAACAAGGTATGATCATTATGAATTCATAGTGGTGCCATTTGGGCTATCAAATGCGCCAGTTGTTTTCATGTTCTTAATGGATGGTGTTTTCCGAGAATATTTAGACAAGTTTTTCATTGTCTTTTTGGATGAAATCCTTGTATATTCCAAGTCAAAATAAGAGCATGAGCATCATTTGAGAATGGTGTTACAGATGTTGATAGATCACCAGTTGTATGCCAAATTGAGCAAGTGTTCATTTTGTGAGAACCGAATTCACTATTTGGGGCATATTATATATAAGGAAGGTATAGAAGTGGACCCTAAAAATATTGAAGCTATTAAAGGGTGGAAAGCACCTAAGAATGTGATAGAAGTCAGATCCTTCATGGGTCTAGATGGATACTACAAAAGATTCATTGCAGGGTTTTGAAGGATTTCTCACTCGATTACTTCCTTGCAAAGGAAGGGGGTGAAGTTTCAGTGGACAAAAGAATGTGAAAATAGCTTTCAACATTTGAAGTAGTTGCTAACCAGTGCTCCAATTATGAGAATTTGATATCTGAATGAAGACTTCATGGTTTGAACAGATGCATGCAAAGAAGGACTTGGTGGAGTCCTCAGTCAGAATGGATTTTTGGTATGTTTTGAATCCAAAAAATTGAAAGAGCATCAAAGGCTCTATGCCACTCATGATTTGGAGTTGGCATCCATAGTGCATGCATTAAAGAAATGGAGGCACTATCTCATGGGAAAAATATTTGAGGTGAGGACAGACCATAACGGTCTAAAATATTTGTTTGATCAGACAACTTTAAATGTCAGGTATAGTAGATGGTTAGAGTTTCTCTGTGAGTATGACTTTGATATCAAGCACATCAAAGGAAAAAAGAACAAAGCGGTTAATGCACTCAATAGGAGAGTGCATGAACTACATGCTACATCCATTAGCATGTATCAAACTGATCTTAAAAGAAGAATTTTTGAGGCTGAAAAAGTAGATTTGCAATACATGGAGTTAGTAAGAAAACTACAACAAGGTAAAATGCAGCAGAAGGTTGAAGATTATAAATTGGAAAATGATGAAATTCTCCTATACAGAAACAGAATTTGTGTACCCAATTCTCATGAATTGAGGAGTATGATCTTGAAAGAGATGCATAATGTACCTGTTGGACACCCAATATATTAGAAAATAATTGTAGCAGTCAAAAGCCAATACTATTGGTTAGGCATGAAGAGGGAAATTGTTGAGTACATTGCTAAATGAATGGAGTGTCAAAAGGTCAAGGCTGAGCATAGACACCCAACTGGGTTGTTGTATCCATTGCCCATTCCTAAGTAGAAGTGGGAAGTGGTGTCAATGGATTTCGTCACCAAATTTCCTAGAACAAGAAGGCAACATGACTCTATCATCGTGGTGGTGGACAAGATTACTAAAGATGCCCATTTCATTCCAATGAATATCACTCACAAGGAAACCCATGTTGTTGATATTTATATGAGGCAAGTAGCATGCTTGCATGGCATACCCAATACAATTGTGTCAGATAGAGACCCAAATTTTACCTCAAGGTTCTGGAGGGGATTATTCAAAGCGTTCGGAACAAATCTGAACTTCGGCACAACTTATCATCTCGAGTCTGATGGGAAAACAGAAAGGGTGAACCAAGTGATAGAGGATATGCTAAGGATGTATGTAATGGAAAAACCATTTAAATGGGAAGACTATCTACACTTGGTAGAATTTTCTTACAATAATGGGCACCAAGCATCACTGAAGATGAGACCATTTGAGGCACTTTATGGTAGAAAGTAAAACACACAAGTAAGTTGGGAAAACCCAGTTGATAGAGAAGTAGTTGGTCCAGAGTTTCTCATGGAAATGGAAGAGAAAATGTTGAAGATAAAACAGAATTTAAAATCTTCCCAAGACAGGAAGAAAAGCTATGCTAACAAGGGCAGAAATCACATTGAGTTTAAAGTGGGTGATCATGTATTCTTGATCATGAGTTTAAAGTGGCTCGTTACTGTGGACCATTTGAAATCCTAGAGAGGATTAGACCAATCGCTTATATGTTTGCATTACTTGCATCTATGACCATTCATAATGTCTTTCGTGTATCCTTTCTTAAGAAATATATACTTGATGTTAATCATGTTACTGATTGGAATGTGATTCAGGTGGAGTAAGAAGGCTCTTTCCAAGTGCATCCGGTACACATTATGGACTGGAAAATCAAACATCTATGGAATCGATCCATAGAGATTGTAAAGGTCCAATGGACCTGACACGACCTTATGGACGCAACTTGGGAGCCCGAAGATGCAATGCAAGAAGAATACCCGTATATTTTTGAAGATTTTTAAAATCTTGTTGATGTATGTAAATAAGATGCACTGAGGACATTGCATAAATAAGGGGAGGGGATTGTAATACCCCAAGGTCAAGCCCCTATTGAATTGTAAACATGTTTTTTAGGTTGGTGAGCAAAGTGATTATAAGATAGGTGGCTTATGTGATGTTAAAGGCCCGTGAGCCTATTTTTTTATATGTAATTATGCATATCATTAATATAAAATACATCATTTCATTTAGACCGACCACGAAGAAAGAGTTATGGGGGACTAAGATCCACTAGGTGGGTAAGGGGAAGGGGCTAAGAGGCTAAGGAAAAGGGATAATCTTGAGGGCATAATCCCAAGGGAATATTATAATATATTTTCCTAAAAAACTAAGGCTAGAGAAAGAACTCATGTTATCCTAAGTTATTGTGGGAAGGGGGAACAGATGAGAAGTGTAGCTCATGAAACTTCATGAGGACATGTGTATGATTTGGGACATGTAGATTTATGTGGGAAATGATTCATTGTGGGGGTTCGCTGGGAATTATGACCATCTTTCCTCATGCACTCACGTACTGAGACACTCAACATTCATTCACCTAGTCATTCTCACCATTTTTGGACCTCCTCCATGGTCATCCTCTGTAAATGCATGCATATGTACTTGCATTAGCTCGTACCCTGCCTTAACATTTTATGTTGCTTCCATCATTTGTGCCATAACCGAGTTATGTTGTTGTTATCGCCCTTACCCATTGACTTAGGGGATGGACAAAAGAAGCAGGTTGTTAGGCATGTGGATTGAAGAAGCAGGTTTTCATGCATGTGAGCAACTCTCTACAGGTGAGAGAGATTGTTGGGGAAGTGAACTCTCCTGGAGGGAGCCCAATATCAGCTACATAGCTCTGAGAATTCATGTTTGTCCTATTGTTGAAGCCTTGGAAGGGAAGTTAAGCAGTCGATGGACTGTTGGACACTAAAGGTGTATACTTCCCAGGGTGGGACATGCATATTGGAATGAGGTTGTGAGTTGTGTGCATAAGTTGGTTCCTGGGAGGGAATCTGTAACACCCTGTTTCCCCCAGTCTATAAAAATAACTATATTGGCCAAGAACTATGGAAAACTCAAAGATGTGAATGTTTGATTTGACGGACCTTTGCATAAAAGGTCGATGAATGTAAATTATGTTATGGATATGTGTTGCATGACTGCTAAGAGAGAGATGTGCTAAAAGAGACCATGATGGCTAATGAGAGGTGGTGGAAGGGACCTGGAATGGTTGTGTTAACTTCCACCGAGCCAGTATCATACTGGTTTATACTTTCTCAAAAACCAAAGCATCTCTCTGATCCTAGAATGGATTTCCTGTCAGATTGGTGGGTGGGGAGGCTCCTCAAGAGTTAATGAGGGGATGGGGGTGAACCGCCCATCCGTAACATCCCTCAGACCTGACCACGGACGGAAAAATTCGTGCCACATGCAACCTTGTAGACAAAAATTGGAAAGAGAGGAAATGTGATGAGGAGAGAGGGCAGCATGCGCGATGGGGGATTGCGAAAAGAGATTGGAGAAACCCTGGAAACGTAGGAAGTTTTGAATACTAGGAGAAGGAGAGTAACCTTTGTCCTGGATTATTTTCCTGCATCAGGAGAAGGAGAGTAACCTTCGTCCTTGATTTCTGTTGAGCTGGAAGTAGGAGACTGAACCTCAAAGCATCATGGTCTAACTCGGAGGTGGCTAGTGGTAAATCCATTTGGAATCACTGAGCCTACATATGGGTGGAAATGAGCACCCCTCTCGGCAGTTGCATCACACCTGGTAGATCTGATAAGTGTTTTATACCTTGTATTTCGAACTGAATATCATGAATACATGCTTATGTTTATATGCCCATAATAATTTATGTGTAGAATGATTGCCTGGTATGTTAGACTGGAAATAATGGATGCCTGTGTATGCTTACATGCCATAGTCAGTTTCTGTACAAAGGATTAAGTTTGGGGCATGAATTCACTCCACTGAAAATTGTCTTGATTGCTTAACCCTCGTAATGTTCCGGGAAGGCTCCTTGAGAGTACTCTTCCCCGGGGATTACCCCATAAACCTTGGAACTGTGCCGAACCTTTACCCATATACTCGACTAAGATTCGGGATGATTGCCCAAGAACTGTCTGAAGGTTCATGCGATCCGGGTCTGGAAACCTTATGCAAGGAAGGATATCTCTCTAAGGTCTCGGAGTTGTGGGAGTTTGAAGCCCCGAGAAGTAGAATTTCGTGATTCAAGCTTAGAAGGGATAGCGAGCCCAATTATAGAAAGAGAGAATACCCTATCATTTGGTAGATGAACGATCGAAATCCTTTTAGGAATACCCCATATCTATCGAGACTGATGGATTTAGAGAAGGAGCGCGGGTGTTAACACCTTGACCCTTTCAGCCTTCGCATGTAGTGATGGGATCCAGGACCATAGATCCAAGGATCTAACGGAGCCCTAATGACCATTGATCTTAGCCTTTGTATAGGTAGGAGAGTAGCATTTTGCTGACTCACGACTTGGTGTGGTCAAGGGTAGAACTGCATGAACTCACGATTCACAAGATCACGACATAATCATATTCGTTGGATCCAAGTCACGGGAGAACCATTGGATCAGAAATTTCGTGGTTATCACCTATCGGGGGTTTGGAACTTGATGGAGTTTCTTTTCGATTGTAGGAGTCGCAAAGTGTCGAGTGTCGAGGGCTCGTGCAAACATGTGACTCATCCGTAAGTGGGGACTGCGAGGTTGACAAGTGGCATAACAACAAGCACCCAGAGAAAGGTGGGAACGAGTGACAAGTGATGGACACATGTCGCCTGGGAAGGAGTCAACCCGTTGTTGACTTATTGTATCTCAGGAAATTGCGAAGGAGGAGCATGAGGGCTCAACACTCCAACTCACGAAGTTGCGAGATGCAAGTAGCACTAGTATTTAGCCTAGGAAGCGGGTGACCGGTGGTGGACACGTGTCACAATGGGAAAGAGTCATCCCATTGTTGACTTATCATGGCTCGGGGTTTCGCAGGATGAAGAAGTTGCACCTTGATCGCTAAGGCCACGAAACGCCGAGATCCGAGGTCTCGTGTGATGGGCGGCGGTGACACAACTCGTGAGAAGAGTACAATAGAGAATAAAAGTGGCATGTGTGCATCGCTTTGGCAGAGTCCATGTGAAATTGACCTCTCGCGTCTTGGGGATTCGCGAAGGAGGAGCATGAGAGGTCAACACCTCAACTAGTGAGGTTTCTAGTGGTTCTAGTGTTTTCCCTAGCCTACGATTACATGTAGCAGGCACTAGTGAGGAGGGAGCCATACCTGTATAGTATCTCGGATATCAGTGTTTGGAGAAAGGGGAGTTGAGAGTCTTGATTCCTGATTCACGAGTTGCGAAGGGTGCTTGCGCTAAGGCCAACTTATGGTTGTTTGGAGGAGGATAAGGGAAGAGAGGGTTTGCGCTAGGCCCCATAGAAGTATTGGGGATTTTTTTCCTCGAAGAAAAAGACAAAAAATCTAGGTTGTCATAGTGGGTGTGTGACAAATTGGTATCAGAGCATGGTTACAACACTTGGCCTGCTTGGGCTCATGAACGAGTTGCACAGAAACTCCATTTGAGGTACTCTTCAAAGGAGTAACCCTCTATCTTAACCCCCTTTAGCAAAAGTGGAAGTTAAGAATGAAAATTCCTATTGTGTGTATGCATTTGAAAAAAATGAATTATGCGCTAATTGTGAATGAATATAATGTTGACTAACAACAAGTGTTTTTCTTTCACAACAAGTGGATGATCAATCATGGGAAACTACATACGCATAGAATGGTGATGAACCACGAAGTGGGCGATGTCTCCCACAATGGAGACGAAGAGTCTGATGAAAGGAGAGCAGTAGAGACCCCTCCCGATCTAGCTGAGACTATGAGAAGCCTCATGGTCGAACTACAGAGCTGCAAGGTCGAAAACGAGAGGTTGATAAAAGAGCAAGAGAAGCAAACAGAAATTAATGCAGTCTTGTTACAGAGTTTATCCGACATACAAAGATAATTGCAGCATGGACCTGACACCAGTCACGCGGACCGACGACAGACAAAGAAAATTCGAAGCCCACCTGGATAACGAAACATGGTCCTTTAAGTGGCCACACTAGGAGGAGCACCTCGAGAAAGGTTCACCCCAGAGATAAGGGACAAGCGTCAGATGATTCCTCTGGAAATGAACTTGGTGACTCAGAGGGATATTCTAGTAGTAGAACTAGTTCTTATTCTCGAAGAAAACGGAAGAAGCGAAATCATTCCAAAAGTCATAATCTCAAAGATTTCAAGAAGGCCAAAGCACCCTCTTTCGACAGTGAAATAAAGAAAGGGGAGGAAGTAGAGGCCTGGCTGCTTGGACTAAAGAAGTATTTCAGATTCCATGACTTTTCATAAAATTTCAAGGCCCGAGTAGCCACTTTCAACCTGAATGGGAAGGATTCCATTTGGTGGGAAGACCTTAAGAATGTAAAAGGGATTCACGAAGAAGACCTATCTTGGGAACAGTTTGAGAAATACTTCAGGAAGAAGTATTTGTCGGAAAAATATTTTGATGAAAAAGACTAAAGAATTCTATGAACTCAAGGTGGGGCAATGCACCATTGAGGAATATGTCATCAGATTCCTCGAATTGTTGAGGTATATACCCTATATAAAAGCAAAGAAGGAAAAGGTGCAATGATTCATTAGTGGA
>ML783952.1:306019-316851 GCA_009831015.1 Picea engelmannii | reverse complement strand
CCTAGTCTCCTATATATACCAAGGAGACATTTTCATTTTGAATCATCTTGTACTTGAACATTTAAGTGGGGTAAAAGGAGGTTGCCCCCTCGAAGAGGCTTATTATTTGAAATTATCTCTTTTTCAACGCGTTGAGTACTTTTCCTGAGGTTTTTCTATGCTATATTGAAGTTTGGTTCTTAACATATAAAAAGGACTCAAGGATGAGCTTCCCAACCTGAAGTGTACACCAGTAGAATTTCCCCTCCCAGAGCGGAAATAAACCTTTTGGATCTACCCCAGGAAATATTGATAACCCAAAGAGAGAACCCTTGAAATGTTGGGGTTGTGGAGAAGAACATCTACTGAGGGACTGCCCGCACCGACAACAGAACAGTCAGAGAATTTACAACATTCAAGAAGATACCACCATAAATGACATGGCCAAAAGTGTGTCACAAATTTATGCATCCTTGGATAACAAACAAGTTGACCACCAAGCTTTAGTGGTGGAGATGGAAGGTATGATCACCAACCATCTAGTGTCTATTCTAATTGACCTTGGTTCAAATTTGAGTTATATAGCTCCTAAAGATATTGATAAGTGTAAATTATAGCCACATAAACACACCAAGCCATGGTCGGTATAGTTATCCACTGGCACCAAAAGAAAGGTAGCGAAGGTCATACCAGCTTGCCAATTCACTATGTGTGAATGCCCCACCCAAGCAACCCTTAACATACTACCCCTAGGATCATATGACCTGTTGATTGGAATGGATTGGCTAGCCACATATAAATCCAGACTGGATTGTTACCATAAAAGTTTAGAATGTGTAGGTGAAGAAGGAAGAAGGATAACCCTTTGAGGGATCCAAAAACCTGTCTCGGTGAGACGAATATTAGCCCTTCAAATGAGAAAGTATTGCAGAAAGGGATGTATACTTTATGTGATACAAGTGTTGGAATCAGTTGAAG
The DNA here is from genome assembly GCA_009831015.1 of Picea engelmannii. NCBI lineage: Eukaryota > Viridiplantae > Streptophyta > Pinopsida > Pinales > Pinaceae > Picea > Picea engelmannii. Next base: position 315,894 of record ML783952.1, on the reverse strand, counting down.
ATGACAACCCAAGCCTCAAAGACCACCCCACACTAAGAGAATATAGAGATGTATTTCTAGAAGAGGTACCGGTTCTACCTCCGAGAAGGGACATTGACTTCTCGATAGAACTTGCACCAGGAGCAATGCCAGTGTCTAGGACATCCTACAGGATGAGCACACCCGAGCTAGTTGAGCTTAAATTACAACTAAAATAAATTATGGACAAAGGCTATATATGGCCCAGCGTGTCTCCATGGGGAGCACCAGTTCTATTTGTAAAGAAGAAAGATGGTACCCTCTGACTATGCATAGATTATAGAAAACTAAACAAGGTAACCATAAAGAATAAGTACCCCTTACCCGGGATCGATGACTTGTTTGATCAATTGGGAGCTGATTCCATCTTCTCAAAGATTGACTTGAGATCTAGATACCATCAAGTCTGAATCAAGGGTGAAGACATCCACAAAACTGCCTTCAGGATGAGATATGGTCACTATGAGTTTGTGGTAGTACCATTCGGATTAACCAATGCCCCTGCCACTTTTATGTGCTTGATGAACAATGTGCTCATAAAATTCCTAGACAAATTTGTACTGGTTTTTATTGACGATATATTAGTTTACTCCAATAATAGAGAGGAACATGAGGAACATATTAGACTTGTGCTTCAAGTGTTAAAAGAACATCATCTCTATGCCAAATTTAGCAAGTGCGACTTTTTCCAGAAGAAAATACATTACTTGGGCCACGTCATATCTAAAGAAGGAGTAGCAGTAGACCCTGACAAGACCAGGTCAATCATGGAATGGCCTACCCCAAAAGACGTTTCAGATATCAGGTCCTTTATGGGCTTAGCAGGATAAAAGGATTCTCCAAGATTGGTTGTCCAATCACTACCCTCCAGAAGAAGGGAGCTAAATTAAAATGGACACAAGAATGTGAAGAAATATTTTAATCACTAAAACATCTACTGGCCCATGCACCTGTGTTGACGATCGTTGATCCCAAAAACGACTTCATCGTGTGCATAGATGCCTGCAAGGAAGGGCTCCAAGGAGTCTTTATGCAAGGAGGAAGTGTAGACTACTATGAATCCCAAAAATTGAATGAGCATGAAGTCAACTATGTGACCCATGATCTAGAACTAGCCTCCATAGTGAACGCCTTAAAAATGTGGAGGCATTACCTCCTGCGAAGAAAATTTGTACTTATGAAAGACCACTATGGATTGCGATATCTATTTGACCAACCAAAACTCAATACTAGACAAGCTAGGTGGATGGCCCTTCTTAGTGAGTTTGATTTTGAAATCAAACATATCAAGGGAAAGGAAAATAAGGTGGCCAATGCCCTTAGTAGAAGTATGAAAACAATTCATCTGGTAGCGGTGAGCACCAGTGAGACGAATGTCAAGGAAAGAGTCGGGAATGCACAAGAAACAGACACATTCTTCCAGACCGTGACCTCGTACCTGGAGCAAGAACCCACAGGAATAAAGTATGAAGGCTACCAGATGATAGATGGAGGTCTTCTAACTTACAAAAATAGATTTTATATTCCATAATGTGATGACTTGAATAGGTTCATAATGGATGAACTACATAAAATACCATATACTGGTCATCCCGGATACCAGAAGATGATCACCCCTACCAGGAAACCATTCTATTGGCCTAGATTGAAGAAATACATAGCTGAGTACTTATCCAAATGCATGGAATGCCAATGGGTTAAATCAGAACACCGACACCCAACAAGATTATTACAACCTCTACCAATCCCAGAATGGAAATGGGAAACCATCTCCATGGATTTCATCACCGGATTACCAAGATCGACTAAACAGAATGACACCATCATGGTAGTAGTGGATAAACTGAGAAAGTCCACTCACTTTATCCCCATCAAGTCGACTTGCAAGGCAATAGATGTTGCCAACATATTCATGAAGGAGATATTCAGACTACATGGTATGCCTAAAGAGATCGTGTCTGACAGAGACACAAAATTTACTTCCAACTTTTGGAAATCCTTGATGGTTGGTCTGGAGACCAAATTACTATTTATCATAGCCTATCATCCTCAAATCGATGGATATATGGAAAGAGTGAACTAAATATTATAAGACATGTTAAGGATGCATGTAATGCATCAACCCAAGAAGTGGGAAGATTACCCGCCACTGGTGGAATTCGCCTACAACAATGGCTATCAAGAATCCCTGAAGATGATCCCTTTCGAAGTCCTCTATGGTAGACCGTGCAACACACTCAGTTACTATTGGACCCGACATGTTGAAATAAATGGAACAACAAGTGACTCAGATAAAACAAAATCTAAAGGTCGCTCAGAACAGACAGAAAATTTACGCCGACCGGAAGAGAACTCCAAGAGAATTCAAGACGAGAGACCACGTATATCTCAGAGTTAGGCCCGGGAAGAGTTCCCTGAGGATGGGAGCTTGTGCCAAGTTGGCACCTCAGTATTGTGGACCCTTTGAAGTTCTANATAGAGTGGGACCTGTAGCCTATAGGCTAGCACTTCCTCCCACAGTAAAAGCACATAATGTTTTCCATGTTTCATTATTGAAGAAATATGTACATGATTCTAATCATATAATTGACTGGTCTGTGATCCAAATGGAACCAGAGGGAGAATTCCTCCCAGAACCTCAATGCATACTAGACAGAAAGGAAACCCCACTCAGGAACCGAACCATTGCACATGTCAAGGTGCAATGGAAACATTTTGGCCCAGATGAAGCTACGTGGGAAATGGAAGATGCCATGAAACATGCATATCCGATTTTGTTTACTTCTGTACATAAACATCATATTGATAGATAGAACATCAAGGATGATGTTCCTTTAAGGGGGAGGGAACTGTAACAGCCTGTTTCCCCCAGTCTGTAAAAATAACTATATTGGCCAAGAACTATGGCAAACTCAAAGATGTGAATGTTTGTTTTGACGGACCTTTGCATAAAAGGTCAATGAATGTAAATTATGTTATGGATATGTGTTGCATGACTGCTGGGAGAGGGATGTGCTAAAAGAGACCATGATGGATAATGATAGGTGGTGGAAGGGACCTAGAATGGTTGTGTTAACTTCCACTAAGCTAGTACCGTATGGGTTTATACTTGCTTAAAAACCAAAGCAACTCTCTGATCCTGGAATGGATTTCTTGTCAAATTGGTAGGTGGGGAGGCTCCTCAAGAGTTAAAGAGAGGATGCGGGTGAACCGCCCATCTGTAACAACCCTCATACATGACTACGGATGGCAGAATTCGTGCCACATGCAACCTTGCAGACATAAATTGGCAAGAGAGGAAATGTGGTGAGGAGAGAGGGCAGCGTGCACGACAGGGGATCGAGAAAAGAGACTGGAGAAACCCTGGAAACACAGGGAGTTCTGAATACCAGGAGAAGGAGAGTCACCTTCGTCCTGGATTATTTTCCTACATCAGAGGAAGGAGAGTAACCTTCGTCCTTGATTTCTGTTGAGCTGTAAGTAGGATATTGAACCTCAAAGCATCGTGGTCTAGCTCAGGGGTGGCTAGTGGTAAATCCGTTTGGAGTCACTGAGCCTATGGTTGGGTGGAAACGAGCACCCCTCTCAGTATTTGCGTCACGCTTGGTATATCTGATAAGTGTTTTATACCTTTTATTTCGAAATGAATATCATGAATACATGCTTATGTTTATATACCCATAATAATTTTTGTGTAGATTGATTGCCTGGTATGTTAGACTGGAAATAATGGATGCTTGTGTATGCTTACATGCCATAGTTGGTTTCTGTAAAAAGTATTAAGTTTTGGGCATGATTTCGCTCCACTGAGAATCGTCTTGATTGCTTAACCCTCGCAATGTTCCGAAAAGGCTCCTCGAGAGTATTGTTCCCCCTAGATTACCCCATAAACCTTGGAACCACACCGAACCTTTACCCAGAGACTCAACTAAGATTCAGGATGATTGCCCAAGAACCGTCTAAAGGTTCATGCGATCCGAGTCTAGAAACCTTATGCAAGGAAGGATATCTCTCTAAGATATCGGAGTCATGGGAGTTTGAAGCCCCGAGAAGTTGAATTTCGTGATTCAAGCTCAAAAGGGATAGTGAGCCCAATTATAGAAAAAGAGAATACCCTATCATTTCGTAGACGAATGGTCGAAATCCTTTCGAGAATACCCCAAATCTGTCGAGACCGATGGATATAGAGAAGGAGCTCAAGCATTAACACCTCGACCCTTTCAGCCTTCGTATGTAGCGATGGGATCCAGGATCGTAGATCCAAGGATCTGATAGAGCCCTAATGACTGTCAATCTTAGCCTTTGTATAGGCAGGAGAGTAGCATTTCACTGACTCGCAACTTGGTGTGGTCAAGGGTAGAACTGCATGAATTCATGATTCGCGATATCACGATGTAATCATAGCCATTGGATCCAAGTCATGGGAGAACCATTCTTTCGTGGTTTTAGAACTTGAGGGAGTTTATTTTTTATTGTAGGAGTCACAAAGTGTCGAGCATCGAGGGCTCGTGAAAACACATGACCCATCCGTAAGTGGGGACCACGAGGTTGATAGGTGGCATAACAACAAGCGCCCAGAGAAAGGTGGGAATGGGTGACAGGTGATGGACACATGTCGCCTGGGAAGGAGTCAACCCGTTGTTGACTTATCATATCTCGGGAACTCATGAAGGAGGAGCATGAGGGCTCAACACTCCCACTTGTGAAGTCACGAGATGTGAGTAGTGCTAATATTTATCCTAGGAAGCGAGTGACTAGTGGTGGACATGTGTCACACTAGGAAAGAGTCATCCCACTGTTGAACTATCATGGCTCAAGGTTTCGCAGGATGAAGAAGATGCACCTTGATTTATAAGGCCGCGAAACACTGAGAGCCGAGGTCTCGTGCGACGAGCGGTGGCGACACAACTCGTGAGCAGAGTACAGTGGAGAAGACAAGTGTTGTGTGCATGTCGCTTTGGCAGAGTCCACGTGATGTTGACCTCTCTCGTCTCGGGGATTCATGAAGGAGGAGCACAAGAGCTCAACACCTCAACTGGAGAGGTTGTGAGTGGTGCTAGTGTTTGGCCTAGCCTATAGTTACGTGTAGAAGGTACTAGTGAGGAGGGAGCCATACCCGTATAGTATCTCAGGTATCATTGGTTGGAGAAAGGGGAGTTGAGAGTCTTGATTCCCGATTCACGAGTTGCGAGAGGCGCTTGTGCTAAGGCCAGCTTGTGGTCGTTTGGAGGAGGATAAGGGAAGAGAGGGTTTGCAATAGGCACCATAGAAGTCTCAGGGATTCTGTTCCTCGAAGAAAAAGATGAAATATCTAGGTTGTCATAGTGGTTGTGTGACATAATCCTTCTTGATGTATTGTGTGACTTCTTGTAGTCTCAACCTAGCTTAGGAATCCCTTTCCTGGGTGGAGTTTAGTCCCAGCTCGGGGGTGACCCACTGCTAAGAATGATGAGCAACGTGGTCTAAGTTTGTGAGGTTCGTGGAAGGTCTACACGCAGTTGGTGGTCTTCTCATAAAAATATAAGTACCATTTCTATGTCAATTATTATGTCGTGTATCTTGTACATGACTTGATATTTATAAGAATTGCATGTGATGGATGCGTGTATGCTTTACTGTTAATTCCACATAAATATGTGTTGTATTTAAATGTTTATGTGTTTTGAAATTTACATTATAAATGTATGTTAAAAGAAAGTAGATGTTGTTTTTAATCTATTAAGTATGATATTTTCCGCAAATGAAAGTGATTCTTTCTGTAAGGTGGCATGGCCCAGCCCTGGAATGGTTGGGGACACTACAAATTTATATCAGATCTTGAACATGGAATATTCTTTTGAAGTAGCATGCCCTAGCTTGGCATCCCAGGTCCTCTTACAAGGGGTGCCCTACTGCAGAGAGATTAAGTGCAACTGATCCTATGGTTGGGTGGAACACCCAATGTCTGTATCCAATTGGTGTATATTCACATAAAGATAAGTGTTATGGATTGTTATGTTTATGTTGAGTTAATGTTTTGTATCTTGTGTGTTTAAATGTTGTTATGTTGAATAAATACTCTGCATTTCTAGTTTTTAATGTTTTAGTTATAATTACATGAGTCTTCTTGTCATATCGAATGTATAAATTCATTACAAGGTAGGGTATAAAATATTATGATATCATATGATGGAATAAAAACATGGTGGAAGATAAATTTTGAAGTACCCCACTACCCAAATAATGTACAAGGGTGGCTGGGTACGTCACACCCCTTTCTAATAAAAAACTTGAAAAATCAAAGGTTATAAAAGAGACAAAGTTGGGTTTGAATCTAAGTATGGAACCATCTATTGAAAAGTGTGTCTCCTTTACATTCTAAAACAAATCATTCACCACTTGAAGGTTGGATGTGAAAGTTATAGGTTTGTAAAGTTCATTAACTAAAGGTATTTCCCATGCTTCTTATCAATACCTTAAGTTTTGGTTTGCTTCTGCTCTTCATGGTAAGTGAATTTGAGGATTTTCTTATGATAGAAGGTTTTAAATACTCTAGGGTTTCCACACTGATCCAATTAGTTAAACTTTAATGAACTTCCTATTAATATTTTGACAGTTTTCTTATGTGAGGTGATCCTCTTGTAAGGAATTATAATTTTTCAAACTCACTGAATAATTCTTAAGATTAGACCTTTTGAAATGATTACATACAACCTTTGAAGTCCTATGCCTTTTTTCAACTATAACAAAATATTTGTTTTTGTTGGATTACTGAGAGGGGTGGTGAATCAGTAATAGCGTAATTATACTCCTTTTTCTCCAAATAGTCCAAGTGTTATATCAATGTAGAATTATTATCCAATAATGAGCAATAAGAAATGAACAATCACACACATACATAGTACACCAGTGTTTTACATGGAAACCCAAATCGGGAGAAAACCACGGAATGATTTTTCTTATATGTCTTGAAGAATTACATTCATTGGAATCACCAACTTCCTTTGTTTTCCAGCTGCAACTGGAAGGAGGCTCCAACACCCTAATTTCTTAGGCTACAACCTGAGGGAAGCTCCAACTCCCCAATTCTTTGGCTACAACCAGAAGGAGGCTACAACCCCCTATGTTATATGGCTACAACCGGAAGGTGGCTACAACCTCGTGTCCTTGCCCCATCCAATCGCCCTGAAGTATAAGTAGAATGATGGAACCACTGTCAATATGTCACTTTGAGATATAATGTTGTACAACTATAACAACCTATACCACTGACCTATATCCAATCTTTACAACTTCCCTGTAATCAATCTGTACCTGAACTGAACATGTATCTACAAAAATTACAACATATACACGACTTGCAGTGTTGCATCCCATGTATGTACATGCCCTATCTGTTATGCAGCCCATGTATGTACATTACCAAACTGTTATGTAGCCTGCGTATGCCTTCTGAAAAAATAGGGTTTCCTTTTCTTGAAAACTTCTGACCTTATGTAACTTCATTCACATAGATTTGTAACATGTCACCTTATCTAGACTGTAACTGTACCATGTGCATGCATCCTCATATATAACCTTTACTTAAGGAATGTATGTCTTTCTCTAGTCATGTGTCATATAGGTATGTGTAATCATGAACAAGTATAATATCCCTCACATGATCTTAGTCATCAACCCCTTTCTAATATCCAGTCTCTCAATACATCAACTACTACACAAATACAAGCTCTTAACTATGTACCATAAAAACCCTTAGCCATATGCCAAGAAATACAATATGTGCCTCACAAGAAGTATCAATAATGAACATACCAACACTGTAATTATGTAGATCTGACTTATGCAAAAGATCACATGTAGTCACTAGTCTTTCTAGGGAGAATTCTCAAATCTCCATTGTCATTTCTCATGCATACATCAAAATCCAACTATTCATAGAAATAAGACATACCTTTTGAACCAATGGATGGATCTAATGTATCTGAGCACTTTAGACCTTCCTGGGAGCTTGATTTCAGAATCTAGAACCTATGCATCTTCATCTTCTCAGGTTTCCATGACTTTATCAGCATGTACGCTCCCTATACACAGAAAACCCACATACGCACCAGAAAATAGGGTTTTCTATAAATCTGAGAATTTCACCATCAACCCTTCATGCTACCTCAGACGTTCACCACTTCAAATGTATCCACAAGTATTTACAAGAAGATTTACACAAGAAAATATATATACAGTATGTACAAGTGTATTTTTTTATGAGTGAGCTTTGTCTTTTATTTATATGTTCATGTAGTCTTACAATTTCCTTTTTTTAGGGCTTATTCATTTAAAATAATTTCTTTTTGCAAATCACTTGACTCTTGGGGGTGTCTATAAGACTCATGAGGGTTCTCCAACTTCATATGTTCTTAACTCTCTAACTGTGAAGAGTTATGTGATGTTCCACATACCACCGAAAATGGCATGACAAGAACTATCCATCTAGGATAGTTTCACTCACAAATTCACTATCCTTCATTTCATTATTCCTCAAATAAGCATGGGTTCTATCACTCCGCAAAGTGTCTTCTCGTGAGGGCTTTCACCATAAGGGTACCACTTTGGACTTCATCCATTTTTACTTCTTATCAACCATGACAAGACAATAATGTGTCATCTTTACATCAAACAATATTGGTTCCATTACCCAAACCTTGTGCTATGGGGATTTCTTCAAGGGTTGACATCAATGACAACCAACTTTAATCAACAATATCCCCCTTTGGCATTGATGGCAACACTCTGATGAAATACTGAAATCATATCACACATGCTCCCCCTGGAACCATGCCTCTATCCTCTACATCTGATAAATATCTCCCCCTTTGTCATCAATGGCATAGGTATCTTCCCATTTGGGGTTTCTCTCCCTGACTGAATTGTCCTATTATGGTGCTTCCTCATGTAAATCTAATAAATATAAGATAAGCATTCAAAAAGCATTCATTTTGGAGTTGAAATAACTCCAAGTCTCTAACGAATATATTCAAAGGATTCCCATGGAAGTGGTTTTGTGAATATGTCTTCCACTTGTTCTTTTGTGCCCACATACTCAACTCTGATGTTCTTTTCTGCAACTTGCTCCTGTAGAAAGTGATAACTTTTTGGAATGTTCTTTGTCTTGGAGTGCATCACCAAGTTCTTCGAGATACTGATGGTGCTTGTATTATCAAAATAGATTGGAATGGGCTCATCATACTCAACCTGTATATCTGTCAGAGTTTGTTTCATCCAAAGAACCTATGTACAACATGATGTTGCTGCAATACACTCTACCTCGGTTGTAGATAAACATATTGATTATTGTTTCTTGCTTAGCCATGATACTAAAAACTCACCCAAGTAGAATGCTACTCCATTGGTTCTTCGTCAGTCATCAATACAACCTGCCCAATCTACATATGTGTAGGCCATAAGTGATAGATCCTTTCCTTTTGGATACCATAATCCAAACTCTTGTGTTCCTTTGAGATATCTGAAAATCATCTTCACTGCTAACACATGTGACTCCTTTGGTGCTGCTTGAAATCGTGTCACCTGTCCAACTGCCTGCATTACATATGGTCTAGATGTTTTCACATATAGTAGGATGCCAATAATTCATCTGTATTGCCTCTGATCTGTAGACTTCAAATCATCATATTTTCTCAACTTGCAACTGGTTTGCATGGGAGTGATAACTGGTTTGCAATCTTCCATTACGAACCTCTTTAACATTTCTTTGATATACTTGGTTTGAGAAATAAAGATTCCTTGGTTGCTTTGACATATCTGAAGTCCCAAAAAGAAATATAGCTCTCCAAGTAACGACATTTCAAATTCATTCTACATAT
>ML783952.1:270290-280509 GCA_009831015.1 Picea engelmannii | reverse complement strand
ATTGGGCTGGTGACCCCGATGATCGGAAGTCTACTACAGGTTATGTTTTCAGCCTTGGTTCAGGACCTGTCACTTGGGCCTGTAAGAAACAATAGGCTATTGCACTTTCTTCAACAGAAGCAGAGTACCGAGCAGTGGTAAATGCAAGTCAGGAAGCCCTGTGGCTTTGACAGATCCTTTCAGAGTTTGGATTCTAGCACCAGCATCCGACCAGACTTTGGTGTGAAAATCAAAGTGCCATCAAGCTCGCCAAATACCCAGTTCAACATCAGCGTAGCAAACACATCGAGCTACACATGCACTTCATGATAAAGCTCATTCATGATCAAGTTATTGAAGTTCTCTTTTGCCCTATAGAAGATCAAGTTGCAGACATTTTCACAAAGCCTCTTACAGAAGCGAAGTTTTCCAAACTTTGATCTATGTAAGGAGTTCAGGAAGTTGTCATTAAGGGGGTATAGTCTCTAATGCCTCCTTCCTTCTCCTATTGTGTCATTATTGTAAATCCTTCAATCCTATCCCAAGTTTTTCTTAAGGGGGGATGTTAGGATATTTAGACACTTAGGAGTTAGTTAAGATCTACTTGGTCTAATATGTCGTTAGGTAAAAGTGTGTTTCTTTAGTATGCATTAGTATGCATTTGTAGTAGGGAAATCCGACGGTCACGATATGTTCCCGACATAGAGTGATCCAACGGTTCATACTCTCCTCGATCTTAACAACCATTGATCTGTGGCTTAACACCCAATTGGTCCATGATCTCTATTTAAAGAGCGCGGAGGGTCATTTGCCGATGATTGATTGTGAGAAACTCTCTTGTAAAATCTCTCTGTAATCTTTTTCTTTGCATTAATAAAATGCTCCAAGTGGCCACGTTGGCTGGGGCCATGGATGTTTCCCCGTAGGGGTTTTACCACGTGAAAACATCGGTGTGTTGATCTTTGATCTGGTTATGTGAGTGGTTACTGAAGGTGTTCATCCTCTGTTGGAATACCTGTGTTGTTGAACAATCCTTATGCTCCAAAAAGAATACTTCCATCCATCAAACTGTGGTATTCCATTTTTATATGAATTGGTACTCTCCATTATCTATCTTTCAGTGGTTAAATTGATTTCTGAAGGAACCCTCTCTGATACCAATTGTTGGATTACTGAGAGGGGGGGTGAATCAGTAATAGCATAATTATAATCATTTTTCTCCAAATAGTCCAAGTGTTATATCAATGTAGAATTATTATCCAATAATGAGCAATAATAAATGAAAAATCACACACATACACAATACATCAATGTTTTACGTGGAAACCCAAATCGGGAGAAAACCACAGAATGATTTTTCTTATATGTCTTGAAGAATTACATTCATTGGAAACACCAACTTCCTTTGGTTTCCAGCTGCAACTGGAAGGAGGCTCCAAACCCCTAGTTTCTCAGGGTACAACCTAATGGAAGCTCCAACTCCCCAATTCTCTCACTACAACCAGAAGGAGGCTACAACCCCCTATGTTCTCCGGCTACAACCAAAAGGTGGCTACAACCACTTGTCCTTGACCCATCCAACCACCCTGAAGTATAAGTAGAATGATGGAACCACTGTCAATATGTCACTTTGAGATATATTGTTGTACAACTATAACAACCTGTACCACTGACCTATATCAAATATGTACAACTGCCCTGTAATCAATCTGTACCTTAACTGAACATGTATCTACAAAAATTACAACAGATACGCGACCTGTAGTGTTGCATCCCACGTATGTACGCACCCTATCTGTTATGTGGCCCACGTATGTACGCTACCAAACTATTATGCATCCTATGTATGCCTTCTGAAAACAAGGGTTTCCTTTTCTTGAAAACTCCTGACCTTCTGTAACTTCATTCACATAGATCTGTAACATGTCACTGTATCCAGACTATAATTGTACCATGTGCATGCATCCTCATATATAACGTTTACTCAAGGCAAGTATGTCTTTCTCTAGTCATGTGTCATAGAGGCATGTGTAATCATGAACAATTATAATATCCCTCACATGATCTTAGTCATCAACCCCTTTCTGATATTCAGTCTCTCAATACATCAACTACTACACAAATACAAGCTCTCAACCATGTATCGTAAAAACCCTTAGCCATATGCCAAGAAATACAAGAAGTATCAATGATGAACATACTGGCACTATAATGCTGTATATCTAACTTATGCATAAGATCACATGTAGCCACTAGTCTTTCTAAGGAGAATCCTCAAATCTCCATTGCCATTCCTTATGCATACATCAAAATCCACTTATTCTTAGAAATAAGACATACCTTTTGAACCAATGGATGGATCTGATGTATTTGAGCACTTTAGACCTTCCTGGGAGCTTTATCTCATAATCTAGAAGCTCTTCATCTTCATCTTCTCAAGTTTCCATGACTTTATCAACATGTACGTTCGCCACTTCAGATGTATCCACAAGTATTTACAAGAATATTTACACAATAAAATAGATATACAACATGTACAAGTGTATTTTTTTATGAGTGAGATTTGTCTCTTATTTATATCTTCATGTAGCCTTACACTTTCCTTATTTTAGGGCTTCTTCATTTAAAATAATTTCTTTTTGCAAAGCACTTTTACTCTTGGGGGATTCTATAAGACTCATGAGGGTTCTCCAACTTCATATGTTCATAACTCTCTAAATGTGAGGAGTTATGTGACATTCCAAATACCACTGGAAATGGCATGACAAGCACTATCCATATAGGATAGTTTCACTCACAAATTCATTGTCCTTCATCTCATTATTCCTTAAATAAAAATGGGTTCTCTCACTCTGCAAAGCGTCTTCCCGTGAGAGATTTCACCATAAGGGGACCACTTTGGAGTTCATCCATTTTTACTTCTTATCAACCATGACAAGACAATAATGAGTCATCTTTACATCAAAAAATCTTGGGTCCATTACCCAAACCTTGTGCTACGGGGCTTTCTTCAAGGGTTGACATCAATGACAACCAACCTTAATCAATAGTTTTGACCTTCACAAGTCTCAACACTTTGCATCTTGCTAAATTTCATGAAGTATTTGTAGGTTCCTCAAAAAATCCTTCTTTTTTTTTTTAATTTGTCAGCATTGTACAACCTTCCCGAATGTCAATCTTAAATAACTTTTTTGAATGTGCAATAAGAATTTTTGGAAAGTTGCAAAAATAAATTTATGGAAGTTGTAGTAAGAAATTTCGGCACAATGTGACAAGAAGTTTTTAGATGGTGTGACAAGAACATTTTGGAAGGTGCAACAAGAAGTTTGCAAAACTTTCAAAAATAAATTTTGGCACGATGCGACAAGAATTTTTCAAATTTTTGACATGCATATTTGAAATCCTTGTGATGTGTGACATGCATGTTTGAAAGTCTTGCAACATGTGACATGCATCTTTTCCAAGCACGCAAACAACAAACTTGGTGCAACATGTGGCATGCATATTTAAAAGTCTTCTCACATGTGATAGAGATATTTTTAAGGATGCAAACTTCAAACTTGGTGACACATGTGAATTTTGAACTTGTTGTGACATGTGACATGCAAACTTCAAACTTGGTTGGATATGTGAAGTTTGAACTTGGCATGACATGCAACATGCATTTTTTTTGCGACTTGAAAAACACATCTTTTAGTATTTTAACCATAGCTTTTGATCACAATTTTTTTTGGTGTGTGTTATTTATTCCATTGGAAAGGTAACTACAATATATACAACTTCACTATTATAATTTTTAAGAGATTCATTACCATTTTTTTCAAATTTTCAAAATGAAAACATAAGCACACATTCAATGACTTGGAAACCCGATAACACAACATTTCAACTAATGTGTCCACAAAATCATTATCAAAGTTAACTATGTCATAACTTGTGAAAGGAAATTGAACTTGTGGTAGTAAACTTGAACACCTTATTAAGTTTTCAATTGATTTTTTTCTTTTTAATTCATTTATCGAAAATGTGAATTGAAGTTTTATATATTTGTAACTTATATAAATTCCAGTTATTAAAATACTAATATTTGAAGTTCCCACACCCAAAGTGGTTGATTTACCTAAGAACTAATTCCACCATGGAGTTACTTAAGGTTCCCTCAACTTAGTTTATAATATAGAAGAATTAGTTGTTTGGGAGTAATGATTTTTCACCCCTACTAAACACCCCTTGATCATAACCATGAAATAAGGACTCTACACCCCTATTCTCATGGTGGAAGTAATCAACCCACATATTCTACAAAGAGAAAATTTTCACCTCTATCAAGGTATTTGGTTATGTCCCGCACCCATATTTCTAGAAAGGATTCACGTTGTACCCTACACATGTATGCACCCACAAATATCAAATAGATCAAAGTATCACATATCATAATCAAAATTAGATCATTTCATAACTACCCTCTATGGATCTTACTGCCAAACTCCTACCATAGAGTTCTCCCTAAAAATCCTAATCAAGATAATATTGATCTTGCCATTGAACAAATTTTTCCAATTGGGATTCTCATTATCTAATATCTACTACCTTCTCACTAGCATAGAAACTGAAAAAACATCATTGAATCCCACAAGGAGATAACACCGATGATCTTGGAAAAATAATCATTCACCAAGTGAACAAGATTATCCTATACTGTAATGTCCTTTATTATAAGGGGTGTCTTTCCTTCTATTTGATCCCTTTGATTCCTAATTTTTTAATTTATCAAAAAATTCTCTTTTCTCATGGTGAAGAGTTCTGTATGAATTTTCTTTAGCTTTTCCTTAGATAATTATGAAAATATTTCCCCAAATTCCCTTATGGAATGTAGATCTACATCATCCACATTTGTAATAAACTCTTCAATCGTTTGGAGCTTCATTTCCTACTGATACTATGCTTCCTTTGGATCTTATATACCCTACCCAAGGTTCAATTGATCTTATACAAACCACTTTTCCAAATCCCTTACATTTATCATTGATTCTACCATGGCACCCTCATTATACCCTTCACTAAAAATATATTCCTTTATGGTTTTCTAATACTTCACACTCATATTGGAAATTGAGTATCTATATTATTCAAGGATTTTGATATCATCTAGCTCAATTTCTCTCAAGTTGTTGATTCTTAATACCTTTTCTTACAAATTAACCACTAGGAATTCTTCTTCAATTTGGGAGATTTTATTTAACTAATTATAAATTGTGATGAATATAGTACTAAATGTCATAGGAGGATCATTCATTGTCCCTAAATATACTCAAGGAAGAAGTAGGAGTACTTCAACATGATTTCTTCTCCTTTTCTTAGCTTTTGCATAATCTAAATATACTTTGTATGATTCCTCATGCTTATGCTTCTCATGACATAATCTACACACCAATCTCTAAGACATAAGTAACTTCTCAATCGTTTAATGAGAGTCCTGGACTTCAATTATCCCTAAGTAAAGGTTGTAAGTATTAGATTCTAGGGATAATTTCTCTCTATGTGCCAAGAACAATTGATGAACATTGATCTGTAGTTGTAGTTTTGGTCATAACTCATTCTTACTTATTTTTATTATTGTCACTACCCCATGCAATAAAGTTTGAAATTCTATCTCTTGAATGAGAAAAAAAACCAACACATGTTTGGGAAGTGTGTGCAGAGAAATGGATATCCTATATGCTAAGAAACAAAACAAGCAAGATAAGGACATGGTCTAAAAGCATTTAATTCATATCAACACATGTATTCATCTCATAATGTCAATATATAGTGCATGTATTTGATGATCTTTATATCTACATCTCACTAACAACTCATCAATGGAAAATGATTACACCACATTAATATATAAGGATGACAATTCATAAGAAGGTGATATAATACTTTATGATTACTTAGGGACTTCAAGTCTAGCACCATATATCTTTATGTTGGTGTTTCTCTCCATTATGTCCCAATAACCAATTTTCTTCAATGCTTTGACGGAATTTGGAGAAAATAGTAAGGCACTTCTCACCATTTAAACTTTCATATAATGGGTCCAATAAAAACTCATAGATGGTAGATTATTTTGATGCATATGCAGTAACCCATAAGAATTAAATGTAAGCATGCATAGGTGCAAAGGAAGGCTATTAGGTGGCTTTAAAATTGGAGATGAGTATGTACACATATTGTCCATAAGAGAGGAATCCATGTATAACTTGGGTGAGTCATTGTTTGTAGTTGATTTGGCATGTTGGATACATTGATAAATATGATTAGATACAAGGTATTCCTAATTTAACACTAGTCCATTCTTGATCACCTCATGCATAATTGGAAACCAACTTAAACATATGTGTTTGGTGTTTGATATCATGTATAAGTGGTTCATAAGCACCACCAAGTCTCAAATTTGCACTTGTAAATATTGGTCAAGTACGACTTACTCGTGGTAGTTCGAAATAATTTAGTTGAAATACACCAACCTTTCATAATGTAATGTACATAATGCACCTTTTCATACTCCTACAACCACCCAAAGTTCATTGATATTGTATGAGGTGGGAATTTATACATATTTTGAAGAGTAGCAACATTGAACTATGTGATTATGTTGTTTCTTCATGATTGTAATGTTCAATTGGTTACACATGTAAATGTGTTGAACCTGCACAGAATAGATCTAGCTAGAAAATACCACACACATTTGTAGAGATAAATTGAGAAAGAAGAAGCAAGAGAGAAAGAATGGAAGAATTCTCATTAACAGTATTCCACACTCTAAAAGTGAATAATTTACAATAAATATAGGATACATGAGTAACTCATGCGCCATAGTAGTGATCTAGAGATATCTAGACACTCACTGAAAAACACTCGAGTGAACTACCACCTAGTCCTTGTTAATTGATCCATGCAATCATCAGTTGATTGAGACACATGTGTGGAAGTGAGAGAGTCACATGAAAATCCTGGTGATAAAACTGAGGTTTCCATGCATGAGTGACTTCCACTAGTCTAATTAAGTGTAATTGAATTTGAAATGAAGAGGAACATCCTATTTTGTAGGGAAATATTCTCTAGAGAGAATATTCTCATCTAAGGAATTGTTCTCAACATTGGATTGTAAAACTTAGGAAAATAATTATAGGTGAGTGTGTAATATCTCCAACACCTCCCCTAAACACTACTAGGCTGTACATGATGAATTGGTCTCGGCAACAAAGGCCATGTTAGGTACCCATTGTACAATGCATATAACAATGAAACATTGAAAAAAAATGAGGAAAGAGGGAAAACCTCATGGGAACCCCCCCCAAAAAAAAAAATTACAACGCATAAAAAAAATAAAAATGAGAAGGAACAAAAACAGTTGCTAAGCAATTGTGTCCTTCACTCCAAGAAGACCTCGCAACTATGCAAGTTTGTGCTCGTTGAAGAATTTGTTGAAGATGTAGATGTCTATGTGGATTTGATGAAGTAGATGAACTATTGATATGTCCACACATCACCACTTTCTCTTCTTGTAATGAAGAATATCCAAATAAAGTTTGGATGAAACTTTGAAAACCATGAGGCCGTTTCCGAAAAAACGTTGAAATTTTGTTGATTTTAAAATGATCATAACTTCACTTCCCAGAATCTGTTTAGGATGATTTTTGTTTTTGAAATTGGATATTTTCCCGAGAGGAATTCAAATATATAATTTGTTTCCACATTTTTTTCTCAGAAAATATCATAATTGATTCTGATGTGCACGACTCCCTTTTTGTCTCCTGAGATGCATGCATTGTGCACGGGAAAGTGTCTATATGTGACCCCTGAGATGCATGCCATATATATTCCACATATAATTCAGAAAAAAAAAAACTGAAATGGAGTAGACATCATCTTAAATTAATGGAATACAAATTTGTGCAAATACTTGTGTAGAAGACTCTTCAGAATAAAATGTTTGATCTTCTAATAGCTTCTCTTTTGGCTCTATCTGTTCAACCTCCTGCATGAAATCTTCAAAATCTTATTTATTCCCATATAGAACCTCCAATATGGTCCATAATTCATTTGGAGTTGATTCTTGTGAGTCATCATATACTTGATGGAGAATTTCAGAAGAAATAAACCAAAGGATACATCCTATGGCCATATCTTGTCTATTGAGAAAATTGTTTTTCTCATCAACGGAATCATTCTCTACTTCCATTTCCATAGCTATTTGGTACAAGCCTCTACATATAAAAAAAATAAGGAATTTTGGCTTCCACTCCAAATATTTATGAGGCGTGAGAAGTATTGCCAGCAAATAATCCATCTTATTTGCATTCTTCAATCTTCAGTACCTGCAAAAATAATTTGGTGTAGATTTTGCTTAGCAGTCCATCAGCTATGATACCATGTAAATGTGTTGAACCTACATAGAATAGATCTATCTCGAAAATACTACACACATTTTCAGAGAGAAATTGAGAAAGAAGAAGAAGGAGAGAAAGAATAGAAGAATTCTCATTAACCGTAATGAATAATGAATAATTTACACATGATATACTATGTGTAACTCAATGAATGCACACTAGAGGAGAAAAAATGTGCCATATTGGTGGTATAGAGTGACCTGGACACGCATCAGCATTTATGGTAGTGAACTTCCACCTAGTCTAGTCTCTCAGGCAGTTACGGGAGTAAACTGCCACCTAGCTGAGTTAACTAGTCAACTATGTTATAGAAAGATTTGCCTCACCATTGTTATCTTGCACAGAAGGCCTTTTTCCATTTCTTTATGTGGACATATAATCCATTTTTGATGAATCCATAGCTAAAAATATACATTTTTCCACATATACGCTCCCTATCAGTTATACAAGATGCGTATACGCTGGTTGCTCCACTACAACCCATGTACATCAAGATTTGTGCCAAAAAATACAAAATGAGGTCGGGTTTCCATGTCACGACAGAAGATCTTTGATCCTTGGCCTTCCATATACTGGAAATGTTCCAAATTGGCCCTTCAGTTTCATTTTGAAGTCTATAAGAGCACAATTACAAGCTATGGAAAATAGGAGAAACCATTCAACTTTGAGAGCAAAGTTACTCTGGAGAAATTAATTCATATTGAGTATGCATCCCTTTGTCCCTCAAGTTTGAACACAGTGTTCATCCCCCAAGATATTTCCCTATTGTTGAGAGGACCTCATTGCCTCTTTCCTATGAGCTTGCCTATAGCATCGTTAATAAATGGTAGAGAATTACCAAACATGGGTACCCTAGTTAGAACCTCTTTGTCATTTGGTGCCCATGCCGAGTTTTTCCTTAGGACCAGGAATCCATTATAATTCAATACATGAATATATGATGAGCCTCATTTCTCATTCATGCACATGCAGCCTTATTACCCACAGACTCCCAAAAATGAGTCTCACTTAAGCTCTTTTCTGACTCATCTAAAAACCGAAAATATTGTTGAGTGATTTTTCCCTTTCACGCTCATTAAAGTTGGATTTGAAAGGTCATGAGTCTTAGTTAAGCTCTTTTCCAACTCGCTACCAAAAATTGGAAAGATTTTCGACTGAACTTGTATTTTTCACACTCATAAATCGGATTTGAGACGACATCTATTTGGCACAAGTTTACCCCTTTTTCACATGTTGGCACAGGGGTAGACCTAGGGTTCAATGCTACAACAATGCACCAAAAAAACCTTAACTACTAGCCCTTCTGGCAACACCTGCGAAGAAGATGAAGTCTCACCCAAGGTAGAGGCAAGGGTGGTTGCAAGACTCAGGTGTCTGCAACCTTAGCTGGGACACAGATCTGTGATTATATTGCTTACATAACACTTAGCATCGATTATTCATCAACATTCAACCCTTATTATACTTCACAGATAGCATAGAGCATCGCAGTATTCACTTAGATCTAAGGTAATTTAACACTTAGCAACAATAAAACAGGTCAGATATAGTAGATCAACACTAAGCATCTTCATACATATCATATCTACTATTCATATACATCTATTGAAGCACAAAGCATAAGTAGACCTATCTAAATATATCAAAGCACTTAGCCAAAGTAGAGATAAACACATCAAGTCAAAGAATAGAGAATAACACACAGATTTACGTGGTTCACCCCCACCCTGGGGCTATGTCCACCAAATCTTCTTCTTTATTAGCATCTCTAATCGATTACAGGCACGAAGCCACCAAAAACC
>ML783952.1:190967-233172 GCA_009831015.1 Picea engelmannii | reverse complement strand
TATATATATATATATATATATATATATATATATATATATATATATATATATATATATAAATTATATAAATTATATAAGTATGTGATTTTCATACAATTTCATATAATCATTTATTTTAAAAAGTAATAATCTATAATGAAACTTATACATTAAGAATTAGAGATCATGCAATCCTAGATTTTTGGTTATAACAAATTGGGAAATGTCAAATCCTATGAAACTTATACATACATTGAGGGTTAGAGATCATGCAATCCTATTATAACAAATTGGGAAAGGCCAAATCCTATGTAAGGGATGATTTTTTTTTTTTTAATAAAAAAAATTTTAGATTATTTATTTATATATTATTATTTATTTATATATTATTATATTACAAAAATTTCTTTGAAATTTTCAATAATCTTTAAATTATAATTATAAGTTTTTTATATGTTGAATTATTTATTTATATATTATTAAATTGGCTTGAAAACAATTGTAAATCAGTTAATCTTTGGAGTTGGAATAAGAAGAAACACCTCTTTGAGACTCTTGTTACACCTGTTATTCTTTATGGATGTGAAGTCTAGGGTTGTAGTATCTCTTGTGAATCCTGGAGAAAGATAGAGCAAACACAAAAGAATTTTATAACCTATAATCTCAAAATTAAAGGAAATACGCCCTATCCCATCCTCCTCATAGAAACAAGCCTCTCCCCCATTGAGAGCATGGTTATGACTAGATACCTAATGTATAAGAACAAGTTAAACAACATGGAAGACAAGAGGCTACCTAAAATTGCTTCAAAATCAAGTCATAACCACCATCAACTCAAAAGAGGATGGCATAAAGACACCCGATCTTGGCTAAGCTATTAGGGAATCATGGAAGAAACCATTTTGCAGAATAAAGATACTATTAAAAAAAATGTCAAATCAAAATTTAAGGAAAATATGTGGTGTGATAAAGAGTTAGAGGGAAAAAGAAAAGTAAGGTATTATAAAGATGTAATCAACCCTAATCTAGAAAATCAAAATTGTCTATCTGTTTTGCCAAGTGTAAAAAAAAAAAAAAGCATTGCTAAGATAAGAACAAATTCTCACTAGCTCCATAGTGAAACTAGGCATTGGTCAATTCCTAAAACGCCATGGGATGAAAGAGTGTGTCACCTTTGTGACACCAAGAAAGTTGAAGATGAAAAGCATTTTCTCTTAGATTGTCCAGCATATACCCATATTAGATCTCATTTTCAAAATATTGATCACACTACCAACCTTCCTAACCTCTTAACTCAACAAAAGTATGGTGATCTTGGAAAGATTCTCTTAATTCTTTTCGAGCACAGAAACAAAATTATAAAGAATCACAAGTAATCACTTATCATCTTAAGGTCTGATAGACCAATTAGGTCTTAGTGGACGATCATTATCATCATCATCATCATCATCATCTATTTCAATTATATCACAAAACTCTCCTTGAAATTTTCAATAATCTCTAAATTTCATAATTACACGTTCTTTAATAAAAGTAATCACATTTTATTTATTTATATATTATTAATTAATTATATCATTATATCACAAAACTCTCCTTGAAATTTTCAATAATCTCTCAGTTTCATAATTACAAGTTCATTAATAAAGGTAATCACAGTTACCAAAAATATTTGTATTTCATAAATAGAATTACGATTTCAAAAGGTAAGATTTTCGAGTCACTTATTACATGAGAGGAGTATGTAATATATATATATATATATATATATATATATATATATTTTGCATAAACAATTTTAAATTTAAATCCCTTCCGAGTATAGAATATATACAACTTAATTGTATGTATTGTGCTAAGAAAGATTTCCAATAGGACTCTAGTTGGGATCAAGTCTGTAGACATTGGTCTCTTGGATGTATTTTCGATGAGTGTGGCATGTATGTTAATTATAGTTTCATAAGGAATTGGTGTGATAGCTGTTTTTTTTCACGATTGTGGCATATTAAGTGTTAATAGTTCTGATATAGTCCTTCTTCCAAAATACGAAATATGTATACGAATTACCTTCGTAAGTGATTATTTCCTTAGTTTGGAGAATTATAACATTTTTTCTTATAAGTATTCACTACTATATCACAGCTACTAATCCTAGAGAAAAAATCCTTTCTTAATTTCTGCTTATTAATAAAAACTTCAATGCAATATTATAATTTTATATTAATAATATGGTAGTGAGATATTAGACACCATTATATTGTAAATGTCGTATTAAACCTTATGTTTGAGAATACAACATGTTTTCTTTAAATTTTTATTAAAAATAAAGGGATACTATTTACATGTCTTTTATATTTTTGTAAGTAGTAGCCAAAAACCTTTCCCATATGTTGTGAGAATTAGAAAATACAAAAAATTATAGCTTTTATCAATTTAGAATTCAAAGTGAATCTGGTTTGATAATGAATTAAAAAAAAACTTTTAGAAACATCATTCTTCCATGTAAAACTTGAAAATTGGAAAATGATAACAATCAGTGAGGTCACAAGGGTTCACACAAGTGAGATTACGTTCACACACTCTATATCTAATTGATTAGAAATCCATTACATATATAGTTGTAGAACAATAAAATGACTTTAGAACAAACTTCTATAAAATAGGATCTCAAACAGCTCTCATACAAAACTTATGCAAGCACGTAACAACTCAATAATCTCTTCCTAACAACATTATAATTTCTCCATTATTTCTCCAACTCTCCCCCTTAATGGACAAATGGATTATCTACAATACTAATGCCTAACATAAGTAACATGCCTCTTGGTCTTATTCTCAGCCAGGCTTACAACTTGACTCTCACAATTTCATCTTGACCTTTCTTGTTTTCAAATAGTGATGGAAATGGAGCTTATTCACTCGCTTGTTGCATCAAATATGTTTCATCTTGACTCTGTTATGCTTCATTTTCATCTTGGATTTATTCTTCTTCATTTTGGAACTTGGCAGCTGACTATTGTTCTTTGTCCTCAACACTTCTACAGATTCTTGGAAGCGTTCGTCTTTAATGCTTGCAAATTATTCTAACTTCTCATAAGTGGGTTGTTTCTCTTTCTGGATACAATCATCAATGTCATGCTCAATGGACTATTGCAACATCAATTCATAATAATACTTGATTTCTTCCGGGCTCCACACCATAAAAATTAACTCATATTTTCTTCGTCAATTTCTTGATTTTCTTCCATGTTTTCTTCATAATCAGTCACTACTGAAAATGAGTTGTTGTCTTGTAAACCTGCACACTCCAAAACTAAGTTACAATCATATGAAAAATCACAAGAAGAACCATATTGGTTCTTTTCATTTAGCTCTTCTAAGAGAGCTTTCATTTCTTCGTCTTTCTTCCTTGCCTCTGATGTTGCATAATAATATTTGTTTTTAGCTTCAACTGCTATCACAACTGTTTGTTTCATGTCTTCAACACAACTGTTTGTTTCATGTCTTCAACCTCTTTACCAGGCTGTATCAATATAAACATGCTATCTTTCACTTGGTTTGTGTATACAAATGAGCTTATCTTCCCACCAAACAATAGCTCATCAATAAGATGTTTCTCATGCAATATATTTGACCACTCTTCATGAAATGAATAGTTTTTATCAAATTTGACTTCATATGTGTTTGTTTCAAAGAGACTTTCTTCCATAAGGATTTCATTCTCATGAGTTGTTTTACACTTGTCTTCATTAGCTTTAGCATGTTCCAGTTCATCAACAATTTTAGTTGTTGAATTCATCAATCACTACATACTGCATCATTGGCATTTCCCTCATTATCATAGGTTGATTTATTATCACCTGCACACACACTTTCATCATCAATCATTGCAATTTCAATGCTACCATTTTCAGTCTCTATTTCAGTTACAAAGATTTCAAAACTATCATCATTTTCAACAACAATGTCTTCATGAACTTCAACATTCTCACTCCACTTTTTGATTTCAAGACTATCCCAAAATAGTTTTGGGCTACTTCACCAAATTCAAGAAAAATACTAGACAATATGTTTTCATCCACTGCTAATATAATAAGTTGTAATGCTATTTAACCTCTTCTCTTATCATATAAATTGACACTACCTTCATGAGCATAATGCAATAAATCTACTAACCATAGTAATTTTTTCATTTCAATTTCCCAAGGTTCATAATTTATACATGAGAAGAATGGAAAATTTGGCATCACTAGTTCATATATTTCATCAAATTCTTCATTGATTAGATCTAGTTCTACATTATGCTCATAGAAAACTGCTAACTCAACTAGAAACACATCATACTGATATGCAAAATATAATAAATCTTCATGTTGATTCTTTCTCCACATATGTTTCAACTCTCTCCGTGACTATTTAATTCTCCTTTGTTGACCCATGAGACCTTCTCTTCTCTGACAGATCTATTCTCCGCGGCATTACTTTTACACAAAACTCATTTTGATCAAAAATTGTTTTTCTAGCAGTTTAAGGCTTCAATTTTACTTTCATCAACCCACTCCACGTAGTAGTCGGTCCGCCTAGACTATGATCCTTCCGTTAACAGTAGCATAGAATGAGAAGCTCCACATTTCTTACTCCATGGTAGTACCCAATCCATGCTTGGGATCTCATACCAAACAAAGGAGCAAATCGACTTAACAGTTTCTTGGAAAGCACACCAAACCATCTACACAATTGTAACTTACACTAGCCACACACAGACTTCTCTGCAGATATCACACTCGCACCGTACGATCACAAGATGCACAAACATTCTTGTTGTCCATTTTGGACTAGTTGCATGCACCTCTTCCACAACCTTACCAATGGAACAATTCCATGTCCTCTCACTCACATTCTCTCAAAAAAAACTAGACGGTGTGACAGTCATCATTATGGACGGATTTTGCATCAACAGAAGAAGGTTTATGTCCCTGGGAGGCAGTCACGATACTTCTCTTCTCCTCCAACACTCCACAATTTCGTTGATGAAATGACATTGATTCACAGTGACCAACAATCTGAGAGACCAGGATTATTTCCAGCAACCAGCAACCAACATCTTCTCCTCTCCTACACGACTTCGACTTGAAGTAGGAAATGACTTCTCCTCTCCTACATGACTTGAAACAGACATCAATCGCACCAATCACAAGTTTCAAGGTTCCACATAGGTATGCAACAAATCACGATAGCAACACAAATAATTAACCCCACAGGTGTAGTTGCATCCACTTCAATACAATTTTATGTTTCTCCAAGAAGGCGAGCAATATATTTATATCGATGAGTTGTATTCTGCTTGCAACAACAATGAGAGAAACCAACAATCTTATCACATAGTTCACTACTTCACGCACCAAAACTCTTCCTTGGATTTTCCATCTCTGGAATTCGTGCACTGGTTTAGATGTGGCCCATCTAGATACTAAATTTTGTGTCTAGGTTTTCTCTCGCTTGAATAAAATGTTGGTTCTCTGCTTGCATGCACAACTGCCACTTAACAGCCATCTTATTACACACGAGCTTTTTCACCCTTCTTCGACCCCTTCACCAAGATCTTACTTGTTTCAACTTGCTGTCAAACACAGGGATGCATTCAACAATCATAAAATTTTCTAACTAATCGCAAGCCATGCCTCTTCTCTTTCTCATGCAGGTGAAAACTCCACAGCGAACTACAAACTCTCTTCTCCAATGTACGTATAGATCACATGCATCAACTTCACGTCCTTCTTTGTGCTCAACACCCAAGCTACTCCTCTCTCTTAGACAACATTTACTACTCAGTCAACACACATCAATTTCAATGCAGCTCTCATAATAGCGTCAACAAACAACGAGCCCTTGCACCGGCTCTTATACCAACTTGAAAATTGGAGAAGAAAAACAATTAGTGAGGCTACAAGGGCTCACAGAAGTGAGACTACACTCACACACTCTATATCACATTGATTAGAAATTCATTACATATATAACTATAGAACAACAAACTAGCTTTAAAAAAAGCTCCTATAAAATAGGATCTCAAACCATTCTCATACCAAACTTATGCAAGCTCATAACAACTTAATAACCTCTTTCTAACAACATTCTAATTTCTCCACTATTTCTTCAATGGTAAGAATTTGGCTTATATTAGAATTATGATCTCAGTGAAATTTTGGTAAAACTTTTATCAAAATTATGGTTAATGTACTTTTTCCTACACGATTAAATTACTCCAACAAAATAAAAAATAATCACTTACACTATTAATTTACTCCAATAGAATTAGAAATAATCACTTTATATTAATAATATTAATAACATGTATTAATATTTTTATGTTATATTATTTTTTTAATATTTTCTTTAAAATCATATTATGATGACGAGATGGTGATTCCGAACATCAACTTTGATCGGTCAACATTTATAAAATTTATAAACAATTAGTTGGTTTTCTTTTGACTTATTTTTATTTTTATGATCAAATATATAAGTAGAAAAATTTGGGTAGTTCTCTTTAGTTTTCATGAATTAAATTATGAAGAACAATATTGTTATAAATATAAATTTTGTGAAATTAGATTTTGTTATAAATATAAATATTGTGAAATTAGACTTATTGTAAGCATATCAACTTTGATTTGTTAATATTTATAAAATTTATAAATAATTAGTTTATTAATAAAACTTGAAGATTCTAAGTGAAAGTTTGCTCCTTACAAGCTATCATTAAGTTATTTCAGGGGGTGTAGTTTTTCTTGAATAACTATGATGAATAATTATGAGTGATACACATTCTTACTACCACTTGACAAGTAAATTATGATAGGTTTTTCCACTTTCAAATAAATATGGAAAAATAACTTTATAAATCAATATTAAATTATTATATTTATTGGAAAAAAAAATCTCATGCTAAATATTTTTTAGATACATCAAATATTATAAGTAGAGAAAATAAATTATGTATTGGAGGAAGTGAGATTGGTTATGTAGAGTGAGTTTTATCGTCCTTGGTATTGGCACTTGGGATGTATGCATACTATGAAGTGTACATTGAACCCTTTTTAGTTCTTTCAAAGGGTTCAAACCTATATTAGAAGGGTAATCCAAAAAAAGCTCTTAAAAATGTTTTTTTTTTTTTTTAATAATTTGTCATTTGTGAAGGGCAACAAATATCATTAAAGGTCAAAAGAAGGGATAGATTTTCAATAACCCATCAATGTCCTTGCTTCATCGCACAATATTTTTCTTTGGAATCTAAAGACTAAAATTATCTCTATTCTAGTTAGCTCTTATGTATTCCATGATATGGTGTATCCTTCCATAGTGTACCATTCCACATCATTAAATCCATCGCATAGCTCACACCTAGAAAAATATCCTACCACTGTATTGGTATATGCGTCACTTAATGAAAGCTTCCCAAATAAGCTTAGACATCTTGTCTTTGTGACTCCCTACATGAATTCATGTGTTATGAGCATTGTCTATTCTTGTCAACATGAGAATTGGCATTGCATTTAGTTCACATGATTCATATTTTTGAATCCCACACTTTCCATAATGTCATTTGATTTTCTATATTTGCATTCTAGAATGGTCGTCATGTCATTTCATTTGTTATATTTGTCTCTACTCTTGGTTGTGTAAAAAATCAAAACAATTAGTCATAGGTTATGGATGTAAATTGTAATGATATTGGGAGTTTATTAGTAATATTAATTACAAATGAGTTGTTGAATTCCAATTAATTTTGAAGAGAAAACAATCAAAATCAAACAAACCCAGGTAAATTAGGTCATCTCTCTTTTTCATGTGACCATATTCCATCCCACTAGTAGTATCAAACATGTTGATTCATAGTTATTTTGTTGCATTTATAATGCTATGTGTTTTTCCTATTAAACTTCATGACATGTTTATATATTTGGTATATAATATGATTATTATTTTAGCATATTAGCTAGCCTCTCAATCATTTAGTATGTAATTCATGGCATTCCCACTAATACAATACATAATGGGAACAAAACACATAGCTAAGAATTGAATGTAAATCTCTAAACAATCACATAGCTAAGAATTGAATGTAAATCTGTAAACAATCCACCAATCTTGTATAAGTTTGATTAAGCTCATCATTAAGATAATGAAAAGTTTTTCTTTGTTTCACATAAAACTATTTGATGATTATGTTTGGGGTTAAAAACTCCATTCAACTTGGTAAATTTTTCTAACTTGCATGTTCTTGATTAATTTTAGATATAAACTTGCAATCTTTTCAACATTAAAAAACTTAAAGTTGAGATTACAACAATGAGAATAGCTATTCTATTCATTCAATTTATAACCTCATCAAATCATGAGTCCTTTGCTCTCCAAAATACACATACTCTTTCAGTTTCATCTTCTTGTTTCTAGTAAAATTGACATCACTTTGATGATACTTTGCAATTTTTTTGAGAATGCCCCATAGCTCTCTTCCCCCCGCCTCATCCCAAGCCCATGATCAAGGAGATGTATTCTTTGTAGCATTAATGCTTGGAACAACATTTTGAAGCTAGTGAGATGCTTAAGAAAACTAGGGAGAAGGTAATATAACTTTTATTATCATCAAACTTATGCATTAGGGTTTATGCTCTATCATCCCACTCTTTGATGAATTTTCACATGGTTTGAGAGATTAAATGAATAATCAATATCCTCATAAAAATAACACACTTCATGGTCTTCATGAGTATTTTCCTTTAGCTTAGTGATTCTATGGATCTTGGAAGCTCGAATAGTAAACATTTTAACTTAAATAATAAAAAATGGATGCACTCATGCTAGATTGTCATGTTCCTAGAGTCCTATAACACAAGCAAGGTCTCTTTCTTACTTTTAGTATTTTGAGATCTAGGCCCGAAGATCTACGATAACTTTTTTTTGTCTAATGAGATCTAGAATGAACACTACTCCCATGGTTATTGGGGTATGCTCAAAATAGGAATATAAGATTCAATGCTCATGCATCATATGGATACATAGATTATATGTTCTCTTATATAGACTTTCACAAAAATGATTTTGTTATTTCCTTTAAAGTTTTATATTGTCATTTTTAACTCTCTCAAATTCCTCCAAAGAAATGACACGATGATTATGAATTTTTGTTATTATTAATATATATATATATAACCCATTAAAAAGTTATATTTGAAATTACAAAATATGTTTACTATCATTTTCTATTAAAATTTCAATTTGTTGATTTTTAACTTTTAAATAAATAATAATAATTAAAAGAGCAATATTTTATTTTGAATATATTTTTAAATTTATACTTACTTAATTAACTCTTATCAATTGAATTACAACTATTTTCCATTTTTCATCGTTTAAAAAGTTGAATAAATATATACCTTCAACTTAAAATTAAAAATAGCATTCAAATTATTTTTCATAACATTTAAGATGATTAACCAAATTGTCATAACATTTAACATGATTAACCAGTCCCAAGGTTGAATGATTATATCTATTATATTGACTTTACATTAACCTTGGAAAGGGATCAATGGGAAAGAAGTCGAGCACTGACTGAAAGATATCTGGGGTGGGAAAGAACTTGTCCAGAAGAATGGGACTTCCGACTTATGATCACGCTTCGTGCAACATCTGGTGAAGAAACTTCTTCATGTCGTTGTCAGAAGATCCTCCAACCTGACCTGCTAGAATTGCGCTCTCCTTCAGTTCCAGTATATTTTTCCTGATCATCTTTACTTCTTCATTGTCCGGATTCATCAGTTTCTTCACCAATGTCTCCACGTTTTCTCTGGAGACCTCCTCGGGCATTTCGAATCCGATCTTCCAAACCTGATCAACAAACCTCCTGTTTGTCTGCTGCTCGGCAAAGAAGGGCCAGCAGATCATGGGAACTCCCGCGCATATGCTCTCAATAGTGGAGTTCCATCCGCTGTGTGTCAGAAATCCTCCCACGGAGGGGTGAGACAGGACTTTAGATTGCGGTGCCCAACTAACAAAGGAGCCACGGCCCTTGCTTCTCTCCATGAAATCCCGAGGCAGCACAGCAGAGTGCCCCTGAACGAGGTCCGGTCGGATAGCCCACAAGAAGGGTTGATTGCTTGCCTCCAAACCCCATGCAAACTCTATCAACTGCTCGTCTGATAGAACTGTAATACTCCCAAAGCATACATATATCACTGACGATGCTCTCTGTTCATCCAGCCATTCAAGGCACTGAGTTTCTTCTTTCCATATGTTGGTGTTCACTGTGGTATCCCCTGCCGAGAGTAAAAGAGGACCGATGGAGAGTACTTTTCCTGAGAATTTGGTGTTGAGGTCCCTCAGCACTGGCCCTTCTAAATCCTTGTAACTGTTCACCAAAATCAGAGAAGACTGGAGCGAGCTCTTTGCCGCGTTTAAGAAGTATTGAAACATGAAATCGGCGGAGTCTGTTACTGTCATGAAGGTAGGCAGATCTTTGAGGCGCAGTGCTGTCATTTCCGGAATACAAGAGATGAGTTCGTCCTTCGATTGATGGTGGATCTCTTTCTCATCTGTTCAAACAATCACCCAGGATCAGTGCAGCAAACGTTATAGTTCAGATCCTTTATTTGTGGGGTTTCTGGATTTCAAAATAATGCGACTACTAAATGTACTTATATTTCTACACACAAAAACGTACATAAGATATATAAAGTTTAGAGATGAAAACGAAAAGTTGAAAAATATTAAAAGAATTAATAATTAATTACCCCTTTCTCTAAGCATACCTTTGATGGGAATGTGACCTTCATCCATGAGCAAAGGCATGTGGAAATACGCAGAGAAACCGCAAGCGCTCGGTGTCCAGAAGGCAACCCAGGGAACCCCATATTTGCGGGCGATGTGCTGCATAAAATTAGAGTAGTTGCCATCTGCAACTATGAACGAGATGGGAGGAACGTCGACGGCCGAATCCTTTAGATTTTCAAGAATTCTTTCCACGTTGGGAGGGCCATGTTTCTGCACGGACTCGGAGAGTTCCGGAATATTCAGCGTGCGACCGTGATCAGGTGGAAGGCCATCGGGAAAGCTCTCGAATCTGATCTCCTCAGTAGACTTAGGATTCAGGCGTCGGTGGTTGAAATCTGTATTAAGGAATGTCACGAGAACATTTCTAGAGATTAAAACATTGGCCAGCTGCATCAAGGGATTTATGTGACCCTGTGCAGGATATGGGAATAACAGTGCATGGGATTTTACTCGTTCCATCACTGCTACCACAAGCAAAAATCAGAACTTCGAAGTATATGTACAACTCGAAAGGCTAGTATTCCGATGTCAAGGATTTCAGAAATCATGGGAGTATTTATAGAATTTCGCAGTGAATTACAGAACCGTCTACTATTTGATATTGATCAAAATCTGTTTGTGGTCCCATCCTTGCTGGAATCTTCCGTCAGCTTTGGTACAGACGTATTGGATATCAATTTTCATCGTCCATTAAAAAATTAATTAATTGATTGAAAGTGGAAACATGTTAAAAAAAAAAATTAATTAATTAATTGAAAGTGGAAACATGTCACACGCCTCTCGAGTAAATTGATTAAAAATAATAATTAATTAAAAGTGGAAACACGTTACACATCTCTCGAGTAATTCATTAAAAAAAAATTACACATCTCTCGAGTAATTTATTAAAAAAAATAATTTACTAAAACTCGAAACCGGTTGGACGTCTCTCGATTCAATTCACCAATAATAATAATAATAATAATAATAAATTGAAGTGCACATGTTTAAAATAATTATTAATTGAAAGTGTGTATTAAAATAATAATAACAATTAATTAAAATTATTTATTAAAATAATAATAAATTAAAAATATTTTACTAAATTGTTTATTTCAATTTTTTTCTATTAATTAAAAACATAATAATAATTAATTCAAAGTGTTTGAAACCAACAAAAAGTGATTAAAAGTGTTTGTGTTTTATAAATAAATTTATACATTTAAAATGTAAATTTAAATTTTATAATAATAATAATAATTAATTCAAAGTGTATAAAAAAATAAGAAAAAGTGATTAAAAGTGTCTGTGTTTCATAAATAAATTTATACATTTAAAACGTAAATTTAAATTTTATAAAGGTAATTATTATTACTATTATTATACTGCTTCCTGACTTGACTTTTAAATCTTTATAAAGGTAATTTTTATTATTATTATACTGTTTCTGGACTTGACTTTAATTATTTTGCTTTGACTTGCATATTAATCTGTTTTGATTTTAAAAAGTTTCTACTAAACCTAACCTAACCTAATGTTCAACATAAAAAATGGAAAGTTTTATTTTTATATATAAAATAATTTTCTAAAATTTTATTGGTTGATAAGTTGGAAATGTTAATGTTTTAAATTATTAATTAAAAGTGTTTGTTTCTTACAAATTATATCAATAAATTCATAAATGAAAAATGATTAAATGTGTTTATGTTTTGAAGTTTTCATTGAATAAATTTATGATATAGTATATGTATTTATGACATATCAAAGAATATATCTAATTTCATTAGATATTAATGAATATTACTAAAAAAAAAATTGATGAATCCTTCTCTAATACATCTTTCAATTAATAATAAATAACTATTATTTTTATTAAATATCCTTTATTTTTATTATATATATTTTATACCCCAAATGTATAAAAAACCTTTTACCCTACACTTCATCTTTATTATAGGTACATTATATTACTTTTATTTTTCATAATTTAAAAAATCATTTTATAAATAAACATATAAAATATTAATCAACAAAGTGAAATCTCATCATTTATAAATAAAATAAATAAATTGATAAATTTAAATTATGAATTAAAACTTTATCATTTTGATTTTTATTATTATATAATTAAATAATAAATTAACTATAAAATAAAATTATTGAATAAATATAATGGTGAATGGCTAAATATGTATTAAAGCCAAAAATCTGTTTGTTTTAGAAATTTTAATGAATACTCTTAGATATTTTAATGGATTGTATCCAAATTACCCTAGGATGAAGCTACGGGCCATATAAATTTTTAGTTGATTGGAATTTTTTTATGTTTTCTTCCTTAGTTTAAATGTTTTATGTTTTTTTATTTTTATTTTTGATGATCATCATTGAAATTGGGTAACACTATTTTTTACTGGAATTGGATAATATTATTTTTAATTAAATCTCAATTTTACAATACTTAAATCATGTTTTTGAATGCATAAATCTATTCAGCACTCTCAAACACCTTAAGACACCAGTTATATGCAATCTCAACCACTGAAATAGACTATTCACATATAATATATGTGAGCCTGCTCACATATATCAAGCTCACATATATCAAGCTCACATATATTATATGTGAGGCTCACATATATTTCATGTGAGCAAAGCCTGTTCACATATATTATATGTGAGCAACTATTTTTCTAAATTTTTAACCAAATTTTAAATGAAACAAATAAAATAAAAAAAACTTAAAATACCCAATCACCCAAACACCCAAAGCTGTTATGCGAACATTAACACTGCATTGCACAAAAATAAGTTCAATTTAAACTATTGTATAAACACGTGCACTGCACAAAAATACGTGCAATAGAAGGCTACTGCAGAGTTTTTTCTTAAAAAGAAACGGCAAAAGATACGTGCAATTTAAGCCTACTATATAAATGCTGCAGAGCTCTTTTTGTTTAAACATAAACACTGCATTGCACAAAAATAAATGCAATTTAAGCCAATTGTATAAACACTGCAGAGTTTTTGTTAAAAACATTAACACGGCATTAAAAAAAATACGTTCAATTTAAGATTATTGTATACATGCAATTTAAGCCTATTGTATGAAAAGTGCAGACTTCTCCTTTTTTTTTTTACGATCAGCACTGCACAGAAATGCGTGCAATTTAAGCCTATTGCATAAACACACTGGAGACTTTTTTTTAGAATTAAACACTGCAGATTTCTATTTTTTAAACATTAGCACTGCACAGACATGCGTGCAATTTAAGCCTATTGTATAAACACCGCAGAGTTTTGTTTTTGAGTTTTCCATTTGAGCCTACTGCTAGTTATTTTTTCAAACATTAACACTGCATTTGCACACAAATACTTGCAATTTAAGCCTATTGTATAAACACTGCATAGTCTCATTTTTTAAACATTAACACTGCATAGTCTCATTTTTTAAACATTAACACTGCATTGCACAATAATACGTACAATTTAAGTATATTGTATAAACACTGTAGAGTTTTTTTAAGCATTAATATGACATTGCACAAAAATACGTGCAATTTAAACCTATTCTATAAACAGTAAAGTGTATTTTTTGAAAAGAGCCCTAACTGTATTTTTTGAAAAGAGACCACTGCAGAATTCCTTTTATAAAAGCTACCATTGACTGTATGGCACCGTGCAGAGCTGCCATGCGAGCTTTAACACTGCAGAATGTTCTTTTTAAAGGAGCCCACGAACTGTATTGCGCCCTGTAAAGCTGCTGTGCAAGGATTGACACTGCAGAAATCTTCTTTTTTAATAAAAAGCCCGCGCTTACTGTATGGCACCCTGTAAACCTGCTGTGCGGGCAATACGGTGATCAATCAAATATGTTTGTTCATTACGGTGATCAATCGAATATGTCCTTTGCTGAATCTTCACTCTTAATCTATTTATGGCCGCGGAAAGGAGTTCTTCATTTTTAATCTATATATCGTCGCAGGAAGAAATTATACCGCGAATGAATTTGCTGCGATTGATTCCAATCACTGAAAAGAAAGCTTAACAGTCCTGTAATTGTTAATAAATCAAAACCCAAATCCATTATTTTGGATGAGAATTAAATAAGATTGTAAGCGGTTCTTGTTCTAAAAGGTCACAAGTTCAAATCCAGAAGGAGTAGAGTATGTATATCTAAGTAAATTTTATTAATCAAATAACTGAGTTCATAAAATTTCAAACACTAATTTGATGTCTGGCTTGAAATAACCTTAAAAATAAATTATTATTATTATTATTATTATAGTGGTCAAAATCTGAACCTCTCTATATAACCATTCATTTCAAATATATAAGGTTTCATAATCTTAAAAATTCTAAGTAGATATTGCCAAAAAATTAGTGTCAAGAGCAATTGAATTATTCAGTAACCTTGGGACATATCCAATAAATTTAGTAAATGCATGAATTTTGACTTAAAAATCTAAATTTATACTTCTAATGATAATTTATTGCTTTAAAGTTTGATTTATGAAAAGATAAATTCCCATCCATGCTCAATTCAACTAATCCTCGTAGAGATTGTTGACCAAAATGGATTCCCATCGGTCTGTCACACGACAGGCCCTTTTACATGTTAAAATTGATCAGAGACACTTGAGAATGCAACCCTGGTTTCTTTTAGAATCGACCGTGTTAAATGTAGTGAGGTTTTGAGTTTGTTGTGTAGGTAAGGGGTGTTAGCAAACCTCATGATTTATTCGATATATCCAAGATGTTTAGGGAGAGAAAGTGGATGATCTCAATAATTGTTATGCTCAGATATGCATACGCTAGAGAGAATGAACTATATTAGTGGTAAGTAATTGTCAATATGCTTTAAAGGGGTGGCCATCATAGTAAGTGAGCAAGGCAAGATTATTGATTCCCCAAGTAAGGATAGTGTTTTAAATTCCAAACTTGGAATCATCAAGAATGAGTATCTATGAGTATTCCTATATTGGAATTCCTAGGAAAGAGAGTGCTATTCATGAATGATCATAGATTTAATTGATTAGCAAAAAAGTGGGGATAAGTTAGTTATACAAGATGCATCACTATACTAGTTATGTTAATTGCTCGACTTCCACCAAACAATTTAGACTATTGTGGAATCCCTAGGAAAGAGAGTGCTATTCATGAATGATCATAGATTTAATTGATTAGCAAAAAAGTGGGGATAAGTTAGTTATACAAGATGCATCACCATACTAGTTATGTTAATTGCTCAACTTCCACCAAACAATTTAGACTATTGTTGGGGGTAGTAGCACAATATCCAATCGAGGCCTTCAACACACATGATACTAAAGAGTTATTTGTTATTAGATTAGGCATGACTATGGGTTTCTTAACTAAGGGATTTTGAACAATTCCCCTTTTATCCGATTAATTCAAGAAAGAATAGCTACACACCCAATTTCTTAAGTAAGAGATTTTGAACAATTCCCCTTTTATCCAATTAATCCAAGGAAGAATAGCTACACACCCAATTGCAGGTAAGGTTAGGCATTTGAAATGACAAACTTGTAGGGGTCCCATTTCTTTTATCTAGTGAGGGCTCAAAGAAATGGGGGGCTTGTTGTAGCTACAATAGTTTGACAATAAGGATATGTGAAATTTGAATGAGGTAGTAAAGCCTTAACTAGTCAAGATAGAAAACCGAACATAAATACTTGTATTTCAAGGGTGAAGGTGAATTCTTGTGGAAATGATTTTGGGAATACAATGTTTAAAACTTGACGAGTGTGTATATAGGTATATGTGTTAGGAATAATTCTTACTTTAGATACGGTTGTGGTTTGTTTAGAATTGGTTGTGGTGGTTGAGAGATTCTCTCAACCACTTTATCTAAGTTTAGAATAAGATAGATTTGACAACAGAACTACACATGTATTAATATTGTGTGAATACATAATGGAAATCAAGTTTTGTGTGCATATGAATTATCCATTTTGGTATCAGAGTGGGTTTCTGCTCTGGGTAACTCCCTCACACGAGGCCGTATGTGAGAGTGTTTTTTTATTTTTCTAGTGCGAGTATAGTTTCCTATCTGTAGTTTGTTGAAGGAAAGTCATTCTATCGTGCTATTGGTATATCTGATCGATGGTTCACAAAAATATTTTTCAATTTTGTTGGTGTTCTCGGAAGTTTCAAAATCAAGGAATTCACTGTGAATAAGCCGCCATTGTGGAAAGGTTTCCACCACCAAGAAAGAGGTTGTTGTCATCTCTGCAATTTGAGCCGAAATACTTAAGTCACCACGCCTTGTAGAGTCACCACAAGATTCTATAACCATTGTCTCAAATGACCCAATATGAATAGAACTTGAGCAGCTTGGATCAATGTGTGCGTGAAGGACTAGGTAGTCTGTGGAGGACCTATTGTTGCGTAGAGATTTTTCCACCTGAACTGTTATCGTCGGATTGGAAAATTGTTTCAACTATGTCAAACAGTTTTATTGAGTATACAAACACTGTTGGTGCACCTCTTTCTGAAAACATTGCAAAACATTGGTCAAGGTCATGGAAGCAATGAAAGAATAGACAAGTCCCAACTTTGAACGGAACATGAGTCCCAGAGGTGTAGGACAATCGGTGACGGAGTGTGTTGTTAAGCCACTCTATGATGTTAAAGTCATCGGTTCGAAACTTGTGAGGACAAAAAATCCAACCATGTTAAGGGTTGGTGTGGCTCAGGTCGGGTGTGATCCCCGAGTGATTTTGATGGCTTAGATTCCCCTGAGTCACGGTTTCTTAGCCACAGGTTAGTCTCACATGTCACGGACAAACTAACAAACAAACAAAAAAACTCTGAAGGGAACATGCTTAGCCCGAGTAAGCATTTGCGCCACCAAAATCGGTCAAGCACCCAGATTAAGAGATCAATATGTACCATTGGTGGCTGAGTTTGATTTGTAAATTGCTTGGTTTTTCTATATTATGTTGTAGTGTGGTGTGCAAATATGTGTTGTAGCGACAATAGTAATTAATAGTGTCTTGTTGTAGAGTTATTTTTTGTAAATGAAGGATGAAGAACCATAAAGGACTCGCCAACCAATGAACAAACTAACATAATTAAGTTAGTGGTTTTTTATGGGAGAGAATCGATTATTGATTTAATTATGTCTAAGTGTGTTATACACTAATGTGACATGTTGTGCTCTAGGAGCATTAGTTATACGTAGTTCTATATAAGGTCAAGTTGATGTGACCTGTTGTTCTCCAGGACTGTCAGTACATGTTATTTTTATAAGGTCAAATTGTATAATTGTTTGTTGAAGAGATTTTGTATATGGAATGTTATCCTAGATAACCGATGAATACAGAGGAGGGCCATGTATTCATAGATGGTAGCAATTCCATAGAATAATTTAGTATCGAGATTGTCTTTCAGGAGGTCGAGAAGCGTCAATTCTGCAAAGTTTGTCAATGATGGTCATAAGCAGTGATGATTCAAATGAATGAAATGGGAAGCTCAATTGTGTGGAGAAGAAAAGAGCAAAAACTGGGAAGTTCAGAGTGGATGTGAGTGCTAGTGAAGACCATATATGACAATTGTGACATAATTCAACATTCTTGTATATGTTTCCAGTATTGTTATTTGTAAGTAAGATTAAAGGGGAGTGTTAGGAATAATGCTTACTTTAGATACGCTTGCGGTTTGTTTAGAATTGGTTGTGGTTGTTGAGAAATTCTCTCAACCACTATGTCTAAGTTTAGAATAAGTTATATCTGACAACATAACTGTAAATGTATTAATATTGTGTGAATATGTAATGGAAAGAAAGTTTTGTGTGCATACGAATTATCCATTTATATGGACATGAGGTTGAATTAAATATATGACATTGTATGTAACAATGGTAAAAAGAAATGGGTTAGTATATAGCAAGAAGGTTCAGAATCTTGTATTCCTATGGCAATTTTTTAAATTTAGTTTTAGAGAGCCTATTTTTATGTTCATATGTAATGAAGGTTGTCCAACACTAAGTGTAAGAAGGTGGGAGTTTTTCCATAAATACTTAATGTCTAGAAATAGAATGCAATAGTTTGGAATATAAAGTTACTATGTATTTTAAGTGAAAATGTTAGATTAAGTGATCATGGACTTATGATTGAATTATTAAGTCTTAGAGAACAAGATAATATGATGAAAATGGAAATATGAAATAAATTATGAGGGTTATTGATCCATATTAATAGAGAGGATGAGAAATTTACTTGTTTTATCATAAGATTAAAATAATGTTTATGACATGTAATGTGTCTCTTATTATTAGTAATAAGTGGAATAGTGATATAAATAATGTGTGTATGTTATTTTTGTATACTTCAAAAAATAGCTAAAAGAATCAACTAGAAGTATGAAGATAACTAGAAGTATGAGGATAACTAAGCATGACAACCTTGTTGAAGTGATTAACATAAAATGTATATGACATTAAATTATTAATGGACATAGATGAATTGTAAGAGAAACGAAAAAGTGGCAAGCTGACATGAAAGGAGTAAGAATGGTATTTTGGTTTAACTATGATAGTTGGAATATTATATCCACAATAAAGTTTGACATATAAGAAAAAGAACATAAATTGGTAAATTGGATAAACTATTAAATTGAAGTGTTTTGATGATATAAATAGATGAATCATGACAAAACCACTTGAATGACCTTGTAACTAGATCTTTGCGTACTTACTAAATGAAGTGGTCTAAAACATGAATAAGAGAAAGTAATGTACAATGAGTTTAGAGCTTGGGATAAAGAGATTTTTAGAAGAAAGATTCATGAATATTGTGATTGGGTTTGACCTATAAATCTTTATTGGTAAGAATGGTCAATATTAGGAATTTGATTAAACATAGTAATATCTTTCTAGACTTGTAAATGAATATTGTGATTGGGTTTGACTTATAAATCTTTATTGGTAAGAATGGTCAATATTAGGAATTTGATTAAGAATAGTAATATCTTTCTAGACTTGTAAATGACGAGGATGGTTGAAGTATGTATACGTGAATATTAAATATTCCCCCATCAAGATTAAATATATAAATGCACATTCCTTTAGAATAAATTTAATCTATTTAATATGTGCATGAAAGGAGGACCAAGATAAAAATGGATATCAATGGAATTAATATTTCTCTTGATGTAAGATGGGAATTCATTGGATAACCATCAAATAGCCCACAATGGCGTTA
Source organism: Picea engelmannii (assembly GCA_009831015.1). Classification (NCBI taxonomy): domain Eukaryota; kingdom Viridiplantae; phylum Streptophyta; class Pinopsida; order Pinales; family Pinaceae; genus Picea; species Picea engelmannii. The sequence goes on along the minus strand of ML783952.1, from coordinate 213,154 downwards.
CCTTGTGTTAGCAATGATATGCATATGGAATGTGTAACGTGCCCCATGCTCAGGTACCTCAAATTGCATTCTAGAATGGATTTCAAACTTTGATACCATTCTTTAATAATCAAGAAGCATGCATGGAAGATAAAAACTCGTGCAATTATTGAGAAATGTCAATATATGTAAATGAAAAGGTTCACTAACATACATAACATTAAAAATATGGATAATTCAATATAAAATTAATAGAAGTATAAAATACATAGATAAAAGAGAACATTTTTTTATTATCAAAATTTCATATCAAATAGCTACAAAAATTGAATGTTCCACCCAAAATTAGGCTTTATTGCACATTAAATTTCTGCAATAGGTCACTCAGAAGTGAGACTATGAATCCATCAGGACGGGTCATTACAAGGAAAACTGTTTGTAACAAATATTTTTAGCATTATAAAATTTGACAAAATTTTCAAAAAAACATAAACTATTTATAGCAGAGGTTTTAACGAATGTTCCATATAACTGAAAAAAAAAACATGTGCATCATAATATTTTGAAACGATAAATATTATCATACATTATGTTGTTTAAAGAAATGATGTTTTTTCACAATTTTTAGAGTCAATAATAAGCACCCATGTGTATAACTCATAAAAACACAATGGTTTATCTTTTATGAAACACACCATTTTATGAGTTCAAAATAATATAGTACACCTATATGTATACATTTTAATTAATTTTTTTAAAATAAATTTTCAATTAATTATCTCAAAATAAACTATTTTTTTAAATAATATTGATTTTTATATTTTTGTTATTGCATTTTGATATATAATGATTGTATTAATAAGTTATCTAGTGGATTACACCTTGTCATTTGTAACAATGTAAATTAATCAATGACAATATTTTACAATATTCGACAATACAATAAAATAAGAAACCCATTTTATTATATATGAATAATAGACCCATCATCATACAAAATGAAACAATGTAAAGGTCCACAATAGTCAAATGCAACCAATATGTAATTGTTACACTTATTTGTAACATGTCCTCATGCAATTGGGACAATATGTTGAGTACATTAAACAAAATCCTTGATTTTCACACACAAATATTTCAAAACATACAGCTTGCAGTAACATTCAATTACATTGATTGTCATTCATTGCTTGAACTACTTTAATCACTCTAGCTACATGCATGACTCATTTATTCATCACTTATAGGGGATAATTTACTTTGGTTATTTAACCTAATGTTTTCTCGTGATCAACTTGCTTTTTATGTTCCATCTACAAACATTGAAATAAAGTGTAATATATATATATATATATATATATATATATATATATAAACATGACTACTTAAATAAAAAAATGTACTATAGCCATGAATGTTTCATAAACAATACACATTCTTATGAAGCCATGGTACATGTCATCTGTAAAAATCTCTTATGTTGGCTACACTTAATACTTTGTTTCTTGCATGTTTAATATTCCATGACAAAGCACAATATACATAATTAATATAAATATTTCTTGTTATTTCATTAGTTATTGAAAAAATGAAGTTAAACAACATATCTACTTACAAATTGTTCAATTAAACCTTGATACTTCAACATATACTCACAACCCTTACTTCACTCAATGTCTAGTAACTCATTGATTGGCTCTTATTTGTATGTTAGCAAACATTAGAAGACATCCATAGACAAGTGTAAATAAATTATTTGAATATAGATATCACAACACAAATGAAATCTTAAGTAAGGTCGAAAATATAAGTACTCACAAAATTTGYGATCAACCATTTTATTCCCCGTCTCCTCATTTGATATGATGAATGAGTTCCATTTTTTTTCTTTTCCGCGGAAAAACAATTGAAAAWTAGTATTTCATATGATAAGTAAATTCGATGTACATAAAAGAAAAATAAATGATTACACGCAGTGTGTTGTTTGGATGACTCATCTTGCAATGCAATTATATTCATTTGTTTTACCATCTCCTTGTACACTTTTTTCGACATTYGTATGAGCATGTAGTAATATTACTTTTTAAACGATTTTTTTTTTGTTATTGTAAGTTTTTTCTATTGCAATTCTCATGGGTCTCATTGACCATTTCTCTAGACACACTTCATTTAGTTTATGTATAACCTAATTCTTGAAGTCATTAGATTGTTTTTTTTATTTTAAATGGAAAGCATGTCTATACATTCTTTCCACTATGTTCCTCAAAGTTATGTAAAACAATTTTCCCAACTTATAACATCACTCCATATGAATTGAAGACCAAGTCATCATCATTTACATCTTTCATAATTTGTATCTTCTTAGGATAACATTTCATTCCCTCGCTACCGGTCCTTGCACAACATTAACAAAATGTGAAATCGAGTCTTTAAAACATGTTAGTGATTAAAGTTAAGTAATTCATTTAAAGTAAAAATTCAAATAAAAACTTCATGTTGATTACTTTTTGATCCACCTAATTCCTCTCTTTGCAAAATTTCCATAAATCTTTTATGCTCTTTTGCACTCAGATTACGAACAATCTTATCAATTTTTTACAAATTTTGCTATCCATGACACACATTAACCAATAGACATCATTAATTTAAACCTAGAGATAATTCAAACATATTAAATTTATAATAAAACTTAAAGAAATTGTCTTGTTCTCTTTTTGGGACGAGATATCATCACGCTCGCTGCAATAAGTTGTTTTCCTTGAACTTCTATCGACGATTTCTTTCAAAGAAAACAAGGAATCATCAAATATGAAAATTAGGAAATAATTTTTACAAAATAACATTTCAGCGTGTATAATAAAACAATATGTGTTGATGTGTTAATAGTATGTATACACATTGCTATATGATTTCCATGATCTTACAATTTTTTTTTTTTTTTTAACAAATTTTATTTTAGTGCGGTGATTTACAAATTAATAGAAGTACACATGCCTAATTGTCATTTATTACCCACAGTCGAAATCATGAATAAAATTAAAACATAACACTTTCAATATTGAAAAAAATATTATTTTCATTTTAATCTCAACGGTGTGTTGTTGACAGGAACATGTGCATCGGTGCACTATTCCTATATAGTGTGCACCACTGACCATGAAAACATTTTTTAAAATGAAAACTGACAATGATAGATTTTGGATCCAATGCAATGAGTGGTTCTATTACAATGGATACCAAACATCACATATATAAGTAAATAAACCCTATAAAAATATATTGTTTAAAAAATATTCTCATTGTGAAATATAGAGAGGAAGACCAAGAGAAACAAAAAAAAAACTAAGGCTTCCAATACTTAAGATAACTATAAAACCTTTTTATATTTTTGAGAATGCAATGAAAATTTCTTAAATCAAATAGGGAAATGATTGAGATGATCAATAGAATGAAATCACATTCCTGAAATTTCTCCTTTGTAGATTTGTATGTGACCTATGATGATCTATTTCAAATTTGTCTCTTCAAAAAAATCTAGCCACTCCGAAGTCTTTGCTGGTAAACCTCTCTTGCATAATTCTTCCCTCTAAATTTTGGAAAAAGAATGAAAGAATGCCTAGGGATTTCATTTATAAAAACATAAATTTAGAAAAATGAAATTCTCACTCGTTTTTTTTGTATATTTTGGTGCATTAATGATAAACATGCACACTATTCTTTTTTGTAATTTACTTTTTCAATGCACTATACAGTTTATAGCATACCAGTTTGGTTTTTGCATAAAAAGACTTTGACAAAGAATTTAATTCACAAAATATAAATGAAAACATATGCATATCTTTCTTTGTGAAGGCAATAACAAAGGTCACTCTTTAGTGCTTTTCATAATTTAGCACATTGGTGTGTTTTGTATATGTTGAAGCATTGGGGTGTCATTATATTATTAGGCACACATTTAACTTTTAAAAGTCATTCTAAAAATTTTGTTTGATGTTATATTGTTCTATGCTTCCCAAAATTTCTTTTAATAATTTGTTCAAGTATTGATGGTGGTCTTCGCTCAAATGTAAGGAAAAAAATTATAGCATCAAATGGTCAATTCTTCAGAGTACAACTCATTCCATATCTTTGCAATTTCTTCAAGTTACCCCCCATCATTTGAAGTCTAGATTTTATTTATAATTCAGTTATCTCATTGAATTTATGTTATGTATGTACATGCATTTGAACAATTGTTCATTGAATTTTGTAGGATTGTGATTCAAGATCAAGTTTGGATGTGAAAAATATTCCACCAATCCAAAAATGTTGTAATTTCTTATTACGAGAAAGATACCACAGGTAAATTTTTTATGTAAATGATAAACTAATTTACCCTAACAATTGTAACATGCCATCTTCCAACAACCAACCTAGGTCAGTGACATTACACCATGAATTGGATCTCTTTTATGACACCACAATAGTATGTGGTTGTTCAACATGTAAATGGTTGAATTAGAACCCTCAATGTGTCACATTGTCCCATTATATTAATGATCGACTACCCAAATTTGACTACCTAATACCTCCCACTGCAGTCATGAATACAATAGGTGATATAGAAAAAACATGTATGAAAAATTCCATATTTCCTTTTTAGAAAAGTTGGAAGCCAGATCAACATAGTTTAATCATAATTTGACAAAATCTTCTCCTTATGTTGAGTCAATATAGATTTTTAGTGAGTTAAATTATGATATCAATACTACCCAAAACATCTTTACTAGGATATCCAAAAGGTTGTATGAGCTGAGAGAAAAAATTTCCAAGTACACACCAAAGTTGGTTCAATTGTTGGAATTTGGTGATGAATTCCCTTTTCCTGTCCATATACAAAGTAAACACCAAACCTGTTAAAATTGAGCTTGGTATGGCACTTGGCCCTCTTCCATGCCTCTACCCGATGTTGAAACCAAATTCTCTTTTTTTGGTAATATTTATATGATTTCCAAATATTAAATAGACGTTGCAAATCTTGGGTTGTTCATCCTTTCACATATATCCATTCCTCCCAAAGAATATGTAGCACTTATGCCATTTTTTAGTCCTCTTTATAGTTGGTCTCATTACTTGACTACTGCTAAATAAAAACATAGAATTTCCATGTATAGTATGCTTATGAACAATTAGGCTTCTGGAAACTTTAACATGAAAGATCCATTAGATATTGATGGTCTTGCACGAACTCATGGGAACATTGCAGGGTTCATAAATAGTTGTAAGTCCTCATTATCAGGTGAAAATCATTCCTTTGAGGAAAACTTCAATGACAAAGAGTTATTTATGAAGACGAAGTCATATAATTTTTTTGTTATGCATGCAACACAAAGTTTGTCTCCTGGTTATGATTTGTTAATAAATTGTTTCTTTCGAAGACCAGCAACCACTCATAAAAAAAACCTTGGATTGGGTCTAGATTTAGACTTCCTCTTGAGGCACAAGAAAAATATGATTGAGTAATTGTAATTTTTTATTTTCCTTGGAACTAATGTAAATGAATTTATTAATTCAACATTTGTTTTATAAAGTGGTTGGTTTCATGTTTATTATTGGAAAAAAAAATTCCATGCTTATAATAAATGTTTGGTATAATATTTGAACATACAAAATGCATTGTGCTACTAATATTATCGGTGTAATTTTCAATATTTTTACAATTAGGATTATGATGACAAGCGACATGTCTACCATCTACCATTGCACCTCACTACAATTTCAAATCAAGAGCTTGTTATTAAATGAGCATAGCTCAGAGAGGAAGCATACCAAGCATGGTTCAGTGAACCACCTATTCAATTCCCACTATGTCTTGATTCACCAATTTAGAAACTGTACAGTAACACTAGTTCTTCACATGTTGGGGACGAAGGAAAAAATATAGAGCTTGGTATAGATGATTTATTACATGATACTCAATCTATGAAGGGATTGTTGTTACATGAATTCCAACAAAATAAACTAGGGATGACGTTGATATTATCGATATATTCTTCAAAAGCCTGAAATTTGCTTCCACCACCCCTCTCTTTCAACAAGGGTCAAGGGCTACCCAACTAGGGACAAAAATGTTACTATACAACTTAAAATAAATGTATGGTATGTTATATGTGTGTTTCTCAACATTTTTGAGGTAACTAACCATTAATTACCTATTTTTTTAAGGAATCTTATCACACAATCAAGGAAGAAAATGGTTGATTTTATGCATGCTTAATGACACAATACATTTATATTTCCTACTAATTGCATGTTACTCAAAGATAAGATACTTCCAACTCATAATGTATTTCCCAATAGCTACACATAAGGTAAACAAAATGCTGAAAATGTTGTGTATTGAGTACATATCTATTGGCGTTTGAATTTGTTAGGACCGAAATGGTAACCTGACAAGGATATGAATCCCCTTGCATTTTTAAAGAGGTGGTACTCCTCTTTGGATTATTATTTTCTTTTATTATTTCATATCAAAAATAATATGGGATGTTTTAAAATGATTGAATCCAAATTTTAATGGCTCAATAAAATTCAAAATATTGATATATATATATATATATATATATATATATATATATGGAGAATTCTTGAGAAATGGACCAAGAACCTCAAATAGAACACAATATAGAAATGATAAAATACTCACATCCATCAAATTTTAATGAAAATTTTGATCACATTCAAATAAAATAAATTTTCCAATGGCACAAGAGAACTTTGAAAGAGTACTACTTATTAAGCTCAAAACAAGATTTTGATAGATTGAATTCAAATATCTTATACTCAGAACTTAGAGTTATAAAATAAAATCAAAACCAATCCCGACTTAGTTCTCTGGAATTTCTAAAATATGATAATGTATGTTATAATACTTGAAATTTAAAGGCGTTTGTCCATTAATGGATTGAGATTGGGCTCTTGTGGACCATAAAAGTATTTGCAAAAAATATTATGAAGAGAATAACATGGAGTGGAGAACGAGCAATAGGATCTGAAAAAAAGACAAGGAGGAAGTTATCAAGATTTGGTGTACTTTTCCAATGAAAGAATAAATATAACTGTATGAAATCTGATAATGAAGAAGGCATGTAATCAGTATGGACTTATTGTGATAGACTCTCTCTCTTTCATTTTCTTATTAATGCACCATATATATATATTTGTTTATTGCGGTTAAGCAGTCAGTTGTAACCACTTTTGTTGGAAATTCAAAAATCTTGGTTATAGCCTTGTTTAACCATTCTTGAATATATTTTCTTGAGGGGGAAATCATTACTTCTTGCTTTACTTTGATATTTAACAATTCACTCTCATTTTCTCTATGGTCAATAGATAAATTTAGGAATATAGTTTAAATTTCCTCATTTTTATTTGTGTACTTAACAAGCCAATTATCATTGCCATCATAAGGATACCCAACCATACTATCAAATTTTTCGACCAATGATTTCTTCAAATTTTCGACTTGCTCTTAAAATTTGTCTCTGCTCATAATCAATGAATTTGATATTAAGCTTAGATCTAAAACTTCGATAGTGGTGCCCACAATATCCAAACCAATAATCTTTGAGTATGCCACAATATTTTTCCATGATATTTCTTTTAATTGATTTAATAACCCCTTTAATGTATTAATTCTTTCAATCCAACATGTCTTTAATTGTTTCATACGACTCAATGAGGGAAAATATTCATGTTTTCTCCTATGATCTGTCATTGCCGACATTTTTTCTACAAACGTAACAACTCCATCTATGAAGAATCCTTCATCATTCTTCAAATATTCATTTAAGTATTCTTTAGTATTTTGAATTCTGAGCCCGACAATGGAAATTGTTTTTTCCAAGTCCCATAAATATAGAATAAGAGACATTATTTTCTTTATATTATTTTCAACAAAGGGTCGAGTAGCAATGATTAAGCTTGAAATGCCTTTTACTCTCAAATTTGACTATGGAGTTCCTTAAAGAGTTCTCTCAGGCTGTATCATGGCGACTGGGGTAGCCAATATGGGCGGGGACATGAGAGTTGCCTCCAATTATTTGACTCTCTCCTTAAGCCTAATATTTTCCTCTTCCATATTAATTATTGAAACATCCAATGCATCCCGTGTGACCTTATGAATTGAGGATAATTTTGACAACATGTTTTTAGTATCAATGGTGGACCATGACTTTCCCTTCTTATTCTTTGAGGTTCTTTATGTTATCACATATTCTTGCAGGGGGGTGTTTTCCCTTAGGATTTGGCCATTGGAGGACCAAATGCAAAAGAAGGGGTCTTAAAAAACCCACAACTGTGTTTCATCCAAATTCGAGGCATGTTGTACTAAGGTGCACACATATCAGGGCAATGGAGAATGCCACTTCAGGAATTTTGAAGTGAGGAAGGCGTGAAACCCCCGAGTCCTAAAGTGCGAAGAAGATCTAGGTCGTCCAAACTAGAGGGGCACGTGGCGGAAGATTAGTGAATTTGCAATTTTACGAATCAGGGTTTTAGTGTGGAGCACGATGCAAGTTCGTAAAACACTAAATCCCAAAATCGTGGTTTTGAAAATTGGAGATTTGATAGGAGCAGCGCCTCGATTCCTCGAAAAGCGAAGTCCCAAAGACATTCGAGCACAGAGCCCCAAATCATGGCTCAAGGTCATATAGAAAAGTGGGGCCACAAAGAAGAGTAAGTGCCTATTTATCGGTTGGTGATTGAGGTTATTTGGGGAAATGATCATGGCCGTCAAATTCAAGGTAAGTCCGACCATCGATCTGGATGGGCCATTTCGAAAGTTTGAGCATCGAGATTTTTGGAATCAAGTGGAGTGAAGAATCCCAAAATGAGAAATACCAAAATTTCATATGGGATAAGCGTGAGGTCATGGCCCAAGGTCACATGAAGCGATGGAAAAGAGTTGTGTGAAAGGATGAAAGTGCCCGTATTGTTCACAGAAAAATATCTACATGGCCTTGAGGTGTCGGGATCGACTCGGAGGAGTCGTGAGCACCACCTAGAGCATTCATGGGTGTCAAACCTTGTCCTGATTCTGATGAAAGTAGTTAATGAAAATGGGGGAGGTTGTTGAAACCTCATCTCACCCCATAAATGGAAAGCATGGAAGAGATGGTTGTGGAGAAAGACTGTCAGCCCAAAGTTCCCCTGTCAACGAATTCCCTGCAAAGCCCATACTGATCTGAGATCGTGTCTGATAGAAGAATGCAAGTGTAGACTGACAAAAGAGATGCAGACACAAATCTTTGATTGCAGTAGCCAGGTCACACTCCTGGTGGTGGCAAGTTGTTCTGAGTATAAACACTGGGTTTTGATAGTTTGTTAGGGTCGATGGTAGAGAAAAGGTCATGTATTGTAAATTTTTAAATGAAGCTTCGGGTTCTCTGGTTATGCATTGTAGTCTGAGATTTCTTGTTTAATTACAATCATCTTTCTTGCTCCCTCTTATTTCCCTCTGATAATGAAAGAGTTCATGAGTGATTGATTCACATGAATTATTGTGATTATGTTATGATGAATGTTTGATCATAGTGTTGTTATAATACCTTTCAGTTTCTTTGAGATTTGAATTCAATACGATCTCATGTTTAAGTTTTTCCTCTTTGGGCTGTCGAAAGACCTGATGTCCGTGACAGATACCTACACTCTCCTCACCAAAATATTCTTTCTACTCACCCTTACTCCAAATTATTGACTAAATTTGATTCCATACATCAATTGCTTATGCATGCTAGTCCAGTTTTCTGAGTTAAAATGATATCATCCCGAGTTTACGCCCATTTGACCTCTTTAAAACCAACCCATGACATAAAACTCAGATGGGTACTAGGATTACCTTCTACGCAATCCAGAGGTGACTTCTAGTGCTAACATTTATGGTGTCATTGTCGGGGACAAAACTGAAGATATCTTCCCTGAGAGAACAACAACGAGCTTCTGATTCTGAAGGTGCATCAGGTATAAGAACCATTGAAGATTGCGCTTGCACCTAGCGACTCCACTGTCTCGACTCTGCTATTTCAGTGTGACTGCTTCTGGCTACACCTGGTATCCCCCTGGGAGAACACAATGATCAGTTATGGTCTTTGATTGGAAGAAATACCAAACACACTCATTCTGCATATCATTCACCTGGCGACTCCATGGTTGAAGGATCGATTGGTGACTCCACTGGTTTGAAATGAACAAAATCATGGCTCGGAGGTTTTCTCCTTTTAATTTTTAGGATGTTCCTAGTTTTCCTAATGTTGTCCCTACTATGGATGAATGGGGTAATTATTTTCCCATATTTAGAGAAGGTAAAAAGGACAACCCTACTCGTCATCTCCATGATTTTCATGAACTCATGCATCAGTGGGAGATACATCATGAGGATGTTTTAATGAATATGTTTGTGTTATCATTGGACAGGGATGCCCGTGAGTGGGATCAATACTTTGCCCCTACTAACATCTCTTCCCTGGAATAGTTTCATGCAACCTTTAATAAGCATTGTCAAAGTTATTATTCCTCTGAGTTAATCTGTCATAATTGTTGTGAGGAATGTGAAGGCCATGATCAAGATATGGCTGTGACCAGTGAAGGCTGTGAGGATGAGGGTCATGAGGAATATGAAGATTCTTTGGGAAAAGTAATGAAACTGATAAAATATCTCTCTGCCAAACTAAAAAGTTTGGAATTTGAAGAAAGCACAAAGGATTTTCCATTCCTTGAGCCAGATGTTCTTGGTAGCTATAATGAGGATGATAATGAAGATTTCATAGCTGTATATACCTTTTATTCTGCTCCTGAGGTGCCTATTGTCCCTATCTTTGATGATTATTCAGATGAAGAGTAGTAGGGCCCCACATCACAATTTGCTAACCTAAGGAGCAACCAGCCTATATATGACAGCTACGAATCAGATTCTGAGCTAGATATGTCAGATTTCCAAGAGAATACAACAGAGCCCTATCCTCTATTCATTAACAAAAATCATCATGAGAAAATCATCCATCCTGAGCAGCAGATTGAAAAGAAAATATTTCCCATGGGTCCTGTTTATGATGATTATGACTCTGACCCTTGGGAAATCCATAAAGAAGAAAAGGAGCAGCAGAAGGGGCAGTTCATAGCCTGCCCAGAGCCTGTAGGTGAGAAGCCACCACATGAGACCAATCATCCTGCATCAGCCTCTCATCCACTTGTGCTTATCAAAGATATTCAGCCATGTGTGATCAGCTGTGGAGTAGATCAGGTTGTCTGTTACAATTTTTCCATAGTTTTCCACCCATTCTATGAGCTCGTCAGTGAGTACATGGAGCTGCATTTCCTTCATTCCTTAGAGTCACCTAGCTTTTTCTCAACTTCAGCCTTTCGAGGAAAGATGAAGGATGTAATAGTTCTGTTGTCACAGTTGCATCGTCTATTATCAATCATTGACAGAGTAAAGGAAATTCCAGTCAGTAAGTTACTTGAATGGCTATGGTGGAAATTCACTTTCACCTAGCACTGTGTAAAAATAAATTAGTTTAGGACTATACATAAATAAGCTCCCTAGAGCATGTGTGTTTATTTTCATTTTTTAATTGTCGTTCTGTATTCCTCAGTAGGGTGTTTTGATATTGACTGTGTATCCCAACAGAAGGCGACTGGAACTGCAAAAGAGATCTTACAGCCTCACAGGGAGGACTTTATCCCCCATGGAGCCTAATGTTATCACATATTCTTTCAGGGGGGTGCTTTCCCTTAGGAGTTGTCCATTGGAGGACCAAATGTGAAAGAAGGGGGCTTGAAAAACCCACAACTGTGTTTCATCCAAAGTCGGGGCACATTGTGCTAAGGCTCAAGCATATCGGGACAGCGGAGAATGCCACTTCGGGAATTTTGATGTGAGGAAAGCGCGAAACCCCCGAGTCCCGAAGTGTGAAGAAGATCTGGGTCATCCAAACTAGAAGGGCACGTCGCGGTAAATTAGAGAATTCGCGATTTCGCGAGTCGGGGTTTTAGCGTGGAGCACGATGCAAGTTCAAAAAACGCAAAATCCCTAAATCGTGGTTTCACAAATCAAAGGTTTGACAGGAAGCAGTGCCCCGATTCCCTTAAAATTGAATTCCCGAAAACATTTGGGGAAAAAGCCCCAAGTCATGGCTCGAGGTCATATAGAAAAGTGGGGCCAGAAAGAAGAGTAAGCGTCTGTTTATCGGCTGGTGACTAAGGTTATTCGGGGAGACGATCGTGGCCATCAAATTCAAGGTTACCGATCTGGATGGGCCATTTCGCAAGTTTGAGCATCGAGATTTTTGGAATCAAGTGGAGTGAAGACTCTTGAAATGTGAAATCCCAAAATTTCATATGGGATAAGCGTGAGGTCATGACTCGAGGTCACATGTAACGATGGAGAAGAGCTGCATGAAAGGCTGAAAGTGTCCGTATTGTTCATAGAAAAATATCTATATGTCCTTGAGGCACTGAGATCATCTCAGAGGAGTTGTGAGCACCACCTAGAGCATTCATGGGTGTCAAGCCTCATCTCGATCTCGATGAAAGTAGTTAATGAAAATGGGGGAGGTGGTTGAAACCTTGTCTCACCCCATAAATGGAAAGCATGGAAGAGTTGGTCATGGAGGCAAACTGTCAACCCAAAGTTCCCTTGTCAACAAATTCTCCTACAAAGCCCATACTAATATGAGATCACGTCTGATAGAAGAATGCAAGTGCAGACCGACAAAATAGATGCAAATGCAAATATTTGATTGTAGTATCTAAGTCACACTCCTAGTGATGGCAAGTTGTTCTGAGTATAAACACTCGGTTTTGATAGTTTTTTAGGGTCGATGGTAGAGAAAAGCTCACGTACTGTAATGTTTTAAATGAAGCTTCTAGTTCTTTGGTTATGCATTGTAGTCTGATATTTCTTGTTTAATGACAGTTAGCTTTCTTGCTCCCTCTTGTTTCCCTCTGATACTAAAAGAGTTCATGAGTGATTGATTCACATGAATTATCGTGATTGTATTATGATGAATGTTTGATCATAGTGTTTTTATAATACCTTTCAGTTTCTTTGAGATTTGAATTCAAGAAGATCTTGTGTTTAAGTTTTTCCTCTTTGGGCTACCATAAGACCTGATGTCCATGGAATATCCCTACACTCTCCTCACCAAAGTCTTCCCTCTACTCACCCTTACTCCAACGTACTGACTGAAGTTGATTACAGACCTCAATTGCTTATGCATGCTAGTCCATTTTTCTGAGTTAAAACAATATCAGCCCGAGTCTGCACCCATTTGACCTCTTTAAAACCAACCCGTGACGTAAAACTCTAATGGGTACTTGGATTACCTTCGAAGCAATCCAAAGGTGACTTCTAGTGATAATAATTTCAACTGTAAATTTCTTTGAGTACTTATCAAATAAAACAATTTTTACAGAAAATGTCTCTTTGTCATAGAAGAGTTCATCTTGAACAACCAATGCAATGGATTGTACATTTTCTTGGGTGTGTTCTTATTCCTCTAGAAACCAAATATTTTCAATGTCAACATCTAAATCCGTATCATGAAGCAAAATATCATTTTCAGATGCCCTTTTTTCTTCTCCTTCTTGCTGAGAATAAACACTTTTCCTTTTCATTTTTAATATGTGGGGGTTTTCTAAACTTCCTTGAGTAGGATTTCTTTCTCTTTCATCACCTGAATTGTTACTACTGGATTTTCTTTGTTGGGCCTTCACAGTCTAAGCATTTACTTTAGGAAAAAGAATTATGTGAGAAACAATGGGTGACTGAGCATTTCTTTCACTTGAGGGTTTCCCTCTTTGCTAATAATGTTATGTATTTCTCACGATTGTCTCTATGTCTCCATAATTTTTATCAACACCTTGAAAACAAGGGTCATGACTATCTCCATATTCCACCCCAGATGTGAGTGTATTGATTGTTGTGGGGACGAGGTCGACTGATACCATGTGATTATAAAAAATATGGTTCGGGTCAAACCCTTTGATTTCTTCTACAAACTTGAAATTAAACTGGTCAAAGTAAGAGGCATATTCATTAGTTTTGGAAATTCCTCTTAAGAGAATTCACCAACTCTCCAAGGAAGAGGAATCAATTGTTTTTTACTTCTTTCATAGAAAGCATGAGACAAGAAATTATACTTCCTTTCCACATCTATGATGAATAACTTGTCCGACACATAATAAGGGAGAAATATAGGGTTTTCATGAGAACATAAAAACCTAATGATGTTGTAATTATCAATTTTCTCCAGAATTCCCTTTTTATTAAAAAATGTGGATGCTTCCAATGAAATACTAGAAGTATCTTCTCCAAAGATTAATTTCTTAAATTCAGAGACAAAATCATTGTAAACTTCATAAAAATAATGGATAACTTTATGCATATAGAGATATTGATACATAATAATGGACAGATAGTGAGAGGGAGGGAGGGAGAGAGAGATAGGAAGGAGGGAGAGAAGTGGAGGGAGGGATGGAGGGAGAGAGAGATAGGGAGGAGGGAGAGAAGTGGAGGGAGGGAGGCAAGGAGAGAACCAACAATATCAGAAGATAAGTCAAGAGTGAGATGGAGAGATCATGCAGACCCCCTCCCTTGGCAGGGTCTATTGACTTCCCGGTCTATGGATCATTCAATCTCCTCGATATGGAACAACTCTTTGGGTTCCTATTGGAACCTCCGACAAACAAATCCACAGGTCCTTGTGAAACTCAGCCTGCGCGAACAAGAACCAGGCGAAATATTATCTCACACAACCACGGGTTGTATCTGCACACCTAACAAAAGGCGCTTTGTATTTTGGGACCTCAGGTGTTCTGCATACAAGCCACTCAACTCTCCTGAGTCCCAATCTTCCGATTTTTGAATCCTCTTGGGGAACAAATCTGATGGTCCTGCTTTCTCCCCGATCGATGGCTATGATCGTATCGCGACTTCGCGTGTCAGGGAAATGAACGTGAGTCAACTCCAACTCTTTATTCCTAGATATCCCGATATTTGGGTTAAGTGCTTAGCCTCCACTAGCTTGTCCCTTAACCTCCTCTTCGTGTGACCCTTTCCTGTGACTTGTGGCTAATCCTTCGATCGCTTTGGGACTCTGTGTTTCGTGAACTTGGAACACAACCCAACGCTAGTCCTTCAAAATCATGATCCCCAAACTTTCAAAGTCCCCTCCCCCAGGTCAACAGTCAGGGCTCTCTTATGATCTAATGGCCACTATCAAATTGTGAACTCACACCTCATGAGTTCTTACGATTCTCCCCTTTGACTTTTCTGATGTGCGAGTCAGCAAAATGCTAACCACTAGCCACGCATCCCTTCTAATGGATAGTTAAGATGATATCGAGATTTCACGACTTGCGACCTCCAAGTCATAACCTCCTTTACATTCTCGACTCTTGATCCTCTAATGTGTGTGGATCTCCACCACCTATCACCCCGGATCCAACATTCCAAAATGATTTCGCCTTTCGCGAGTTTGCTCCTCTTCTCCTTGCAAATCTCCCAATGTTTGATTCCACAAACACCCCGGATATTTTTCCACCTTTCACCTCTGACGATGGAAGGTCCCGATGATTTCATAACGATCAACGGTTGTGATCCTTTTGTGAGTTCACGTTTCACGAGTTCTCAAAAAAATTTCTTTGACTCTCCTGAGTCATGAGTCAGCAAAATGTTGATCTGCTGCCACCTATCCTCAGACGATGGATGTTCCTGATGATTCTGGGACTTGGCATATTGTGATGTCCACACTCCTGTGCAATTCTAAAGGGTTAAAACTCATGCACTTTCCTCTATATCCAATGCCTGTTGGTCCATGCACTCAAATATGACGGTCCAGATCTGATATTTTGTTGCTCTCTTATGGGTGTCTAGACGTGAGATTTAATGACCCAGATCCCTTCCTCTACAGTTGATCTGACAATTGTTGTGCTCCTCATCCTGAGCTTGGATTTCTTCTTGACTTGGAATATTTCCAACATTTCAAAGGCTTCGACCTTTGATTCCTCTGCATGCCCTGTGACTTTGGGTCTCGCTTGCGTTCTGGAAATGCTATCTCTATTGAGATTTTGAACTTGAAATAGTTCTCTCCTCTGCACACTCCTTGTGTTCTGACTAGCTTTCAGATGTCTATATTTCAACACGTCATCCAAGTGTTGGCCTAGTACATTCCTTGCACAAGTCTTCATCAAGATTATTTCAAAAACTCTGTAAGTGTCTTCCTCCAACACTTATCTTATCTATGAACTTGAAATAGAGTTCTTCTCGTGCACTCCTTGCACTTGCTCGATGCTCACCTGGCAGAGCTTCTACAGAACCTTCAATAGTTATGTCTCTCTATGCCTTCTCTGCACAGTCTTCCCTCCAAGGTGTTCAGTAACTCTAAGGCTCTCTTGAGTCTGCAAACTATCCTGGTGTGCCCTCCTGGCACATTCTCCTCTGAGATCAACATAGAGATTCAGATGCGCACTCCTTGCACTGGCTATAGAACTTCTAACGTTCTGTTGTGCACTCCTTGCACAGCCTAAAGAACCCAGAACGATATAAAAAAACTCAATGAAGATAAAATAAATCTCTCTTCCTACTATAAATGAAAACCTATCATACATCTACATCATTCATTCATGAAATACAAAATACATTAACAACAATATGCAGGAAAAATTGTTTTTCTACTATATCTATGTGTCTATACAGATGATTACAGAAACTAGACTGTAAAAAAGTCCTAGTTTTCTCAAGCTCTCTCACAGAACTTTTAAGACCTTCTAAGGCCTCCTAAGACTCTATATTACATCCTCTCCTAATTCCAAAAGAGGGCTCCACAATCTTATCCTCTTCATCATCTTAGTGCCACCGTTATCTCAATTACGACACCATACTTCTATGGCTACATTACATAAATGGATGTCCAGACCTGACTACAATCTGGACCCACTATAGGTAACCATTTAAGGCAACCCTATCCACTACCTTTACAAGGGAATGGCCTGGCATTTATCATCCTTACAACAGGAATAATCCATATAGGATTATTTCAAATTTAAAAAGATGGGAGGGTCGACGCCTCTCCCTTTCTCCATTGCGCGTCTCTGTGTTGGCGTGTTGGCGCATTTTCTGAGGTGGAGCAATGCTCCTGCACCATACTCCCTTGCTAGGAAAAACATGAGCTCCTTCTCATGAGATCATATTCTCTAGTGTTGAAATCCACCTAGATCCCAAATTCTCTTCTAGAGTTGTCCTCTTGCTCCTCTCCAGTTATGTTGTTGTTGTTTTTGCTTCTTCTTTTTTCTTTCCTACTTCTATGGCAGGTTATCCTCTATTCAGCTTCCCTTTTTTTACTGCTTCTTGCACTGACCTCAAAATCAACCTCCATATCTCCTCTATCACTCTGTCCAGCTTCTCCAGTGGCTGGCTCTTTTTATGTAGTCTTCTCGGTTGCAACTCTTCCTTATCGGTGGGTAGATCATCTTGATCCCCCATATCATTTTCTTCTTATTTTGTGGAATTAGTTTTCCACCCTGATACAGACTACAGTTTTGCAGTCTCTTCTTGACTGACCTATTGCTCAGTCACCTCCTCTGACAGATTAGCTTCTACCATTTCTCCTTGTGTTGGCTCAAGTCCAACTTCTTCCAGCTACTCCTGGGGTTGGTATACTCCTCCATTTGTCTCCAACTTAGTCTATTGGATGTGAAATATCTGCACCATTTCCCTTCTCTCTATGGCTTCCAATTACTCATACAGATCAGCAAAATCCATGCTATCTGCTTCCTCCTCTGTTGTAGTCTCCAATGTTGCAGTCATCTCTGTTTCAGCTTTCGGTCTGAAATTTTTCAGCAATTGTGTTGAATGCTCATCTCCCATAATCTTCATGATTGTATGTTGGCATCCATATTCTGGTTCTGGATTATTCAACCAATCCTCCAACATCTCCAACTCCTTCTCCCATTGAGTGAGAAATTCATCCGAATTCTCCTCTTTTTATGCTAGGGAATACATCAATATCTGCTCCTTCTCCTCCTCTTTGACAACCTCTGTTGGTTGTCCTTCCTCTTCTGTTGCATATGCAATACATGCTCTGGCCTCAATTGGGCTATCTGGTAGGAATATCTGAATTCCCCCAATGATTAGAATGCTCCTCTGATCTTCCTCTTGGATGGTGAGAGTATTTAACTTCTTATCATCTTCAATCACATGGTATGTAAACCCACATGAATCTTCTCCTATAAGAACTCTTCGCTGACATAAACTCACTTCTGAGATCCCGAGACTTTCAGACAGTCTCATCTCCTTCTCCCTTCCCACCTGGCAATTTGGGAATTTTCTATTGCCCACCTGGTAGTCTATGAGATCAACTAGTCCCGTATCGTTGCCCACTTGGAAATCTAAAATTTCGGCACTACTCCCCTGGCAGTATCCAAGACCTCCACCTAATCTCTTTCCATTGCCCACCTGACAACTTGAAATTCCTCTTCGTCGTTGATATTTCTCCCAGTTTCTAGTTCACAGATGTGAATCAGTTCCTCCTCTATGTCACTAAGGTTTTCGATATGCATCAACCACTTTCTCATCAATCTTCGTTGTCCTTTGGCCAACAATATCTTAAATGGCCACTTCACCTTCTTCTTCATGGGCCACTCATATACCCAATGCACTTTACCATTCTGYTGCATTTGGAATGCAATCTTCTCCATTCTTGTTCTTATCTCACTGAGCTCCATATCCATCTCTTGACTATATTTCTTCTTCTGGCCTTCTCTTCGACCACGTTCATGGCCTTCAGTAGCCATTTTCACCTTCCACTTRCCCTCTTGGAAATCCTATGAATTACTCTACATCTAAGAGCATCTCCATCTTCTCCCACAACTCACCTGTCTATTTAAAATTTTGTTGTTGTGTCCATGCAACAACTTCTCATAGAGMATCAGTACTCTTCTTCCTTCACCTATCATCTATAGGAAAAATCCTACTTGTGATACCACTTGATGTTATCGGGTCATCTCCTTTCACCATCTCTCCTTTGTCTGCTATTTGCGAAAAAAATAATGGCCTACTCCTCTTTCCCTCTTTCCTGAAATCTACAGAAATTTTTTTTGGCTCTGATACCACCTGATCCAGACCCCCTCCCTCAGCAGGGTCTACTGACTTCCCGGTCTATGGATCATTCAATATCCTCGATCTGGAATATCTCTTTGGGTTCCTATTGGAACCTCTGATAAACACATCCATAGGTCCTTGTGAAACTCGGCCTGTGCGAACAAGCACCAGGCACAAGCTTCTCTCACGCAACCATGGGCTATGACCGCACACCTAACAAAATGTTCTTCGTATTTCAAGACCTCAGGTGTTATGCATACAAGCCACTCAACTCTCTTGAGTCCTGATCTCTCGATTTCCAAATCCTCTTGGGGACCAAATCTGATGGTCCTGCTTTCTCCCTAATCGACGACTACGATCATTTTGTGACTTCGCGTGTCGGGGAAATGAACGTGAGTCAACTCCAACTCTTCATTCTTTGATATCCCAATATTTTGGTTAAGTGATTAGCCTCCGTTGGATTCTCCCTTAACCTCCTCTTTGTGTGACCCTTTCCTGTGACCCGGGGCTAATCCTTCGAGCGCATCAGGACTTCGCATTTTGTTAACTAAGAACACAACCCAACGCCTGTCCTTCAAAATCTCGATCCCCGAACTTTTGAATTCCCCTCACCCAGGTCAATGGTCAAGGCTCTCTTATGATCTGTCGGCCACTATCAAATCGTGAACTCAGGCCTCGCGAGTTCTTACAATTCTCCCCTTTGACTTTTCTAATCTGTGAGTCAGCGAAACGCTAACCGCTCGCCATGCATCCCTTCTGACGAATGGTTCCAATGATGTTGGGATTTCATGACTTGCGACCTCCAAGTCATAACCTCCTTCACATTTCTGACTCCCTATCCTCCGATGTGTGTGGATCTCTGCCACTTGTCACCCTGGATCCAATGGTCCAGAATGATTTCATGATTTCGCCTTTCACGAGTTTGCTCCTTTTCTCCTTGCAAATATATCGATGTCTTCTTCCACGAACACAACAGATATGTTGCCACCTGTCACCTCCGATGATGGATGGTCCCAATGATTTCAGAATGATCAACAGTCGTGATCCTTTTTCGACTTTGCGTTTCGCGAGTTCTCGCAAATTGCCCTTTGACTCTCTCGAGTCGTGAGTCAATGAAATGTTGATCTGCTACCACCTATCCTAAGACAATGGACAGTCTTGATGATTTTGGGATGATGGATGGTCCTGATTATTTCTGGACTTAGTGTTTCGTGATGTCCACACTCATGTGCAACTCTAAAGGGTTAAACCTTGTGCACATTCTTCTAGATCCAACGACTGTTGGTCCACGCGCTCAGATTTGATGGTCCAGATCTGATCTTCTCTTGCACGCTCTTCTGGGTGTCTCGACATGAGATTCAAAGGCTCATATCCCTTCCTCTATAGTTGATCTAACGATTGTTGTGCTCCTCCTCCCGATCTTGTCTTTCTTCCTGACTTGGAAGATTTCCAACATTTCAAAGGCTTCAACCTTTTATTACTCTACGTGCCCTATGACTTTGGGTCTTGCCTGCATTCTAGAAACATTATCTATCCTGATATTTTGAACGTGAAAATTTTTTCTCCTTTGCACACTCCTTATGCTCTGACTAGCCTTAAGATGGCTATATTTCAACACTTCGTCCAAGTGTTGGCCTGGTGCACTCTTTGCATAGGTCTTCATCTAGAGTATTTCAACAACTCTATAAGTGTATTCCTCCAACACTTCTCTTATCTCTGAAATTGAAATAGAGTTCTTCTCATGCACTCCTTGAACTTGCTCGATGCCCGCCTGGCAGAGCTTCTAGAAAACCTTCAATAGTTTTGTCTCTCTATGCCTTCTCTACTCATTCTTCCCTCCAAGGTGTTCAGTAACCCTGAGGCTCTCTTGAGTCTGCAAACTATCCTGGTGTGCCCTCCTGGCACGTTCTCCTCTGAACTCAACAGAGAGATTCATATGCACACTCCTTTCACTGGCTACAAAACTTCTAACGTTCTGTTGTGCACTCCTTGCACAACCTAAATAACCTAGAATGATATAACAAAACTCAATGGAGATAAACAAAATCTATCTTCCTACTGTAAATGAAAACCTATCATACATCTGCATAATTCATTCATGAAATACAAAATAAATGAACAACAATATGCATGAAAAATTGTTTTTCTACTATCTCTGTGTGTCTATACAGATGATTACAAAAACTAGATTGTAACAAAATCCTAGTTTTCTCAAGCTCTCTCTCATAACTTCTAAGACCTCCTCAGGCCTCCTAAGACTCTCTCTTCCATCCTCGCCTGATTACAAAATAGGTCACCACGATCGTATCCTCTTCACCGCCTTAGTGTCATCGTTATCCCAATTACGACACCATATTTTCACAGCTACATTATATAAATGGATGTCCAGACCTGACTACAATATGGACCTGCTATAGGTAAACATTTAAGGCAACCATATCCACTACCTATACAAAGTCATGGCCTGGAATTTATTAGCCTTAAAACATGAATAATCCAGATAGATTTGTTTCAAATTTAAAAAGATGGGAGGGTCGACGCCTCTCCCTTTCTCCATTGCACGTCTGCTTGTTGGCACATTTGCTGAGGTGGAGCGATGCTCCTGCATCAAGAGAGAGAGGTGGAGAGGTATAACAAGAGGCATAGAGAGAGTGAGAGGGGGGTTATATAGGGATAGAGGGATAAAGGGATATATGGAGGGTCTAAGAGAGAGAGACAGGGGGGATATAGAGAGTGAGTGGGAGAGAAGGGAGAGAAGAAATAAGAGTGAGATAGGGTGGATATAGGGGGATAAGGAGTGGTGGGAGAGAGGGTTATATGCATGGAAGAGAGAGAGGAGAGGGAGATAAGGGTAGAGAGAGAGAGAGAGGGAGATTCAATTTGCAGTAAAAATAACTATCGTGGGTTATAGGTGGAGGATTATTTTTCTTTCATTTATTTGTTCTGTTGTAATATACATTTTGAGTATAATGCACATATCCTTAGTTGTTTCCTTTCTTTCGTATCCATATTCATACTCATACCATGCTTTATTTCATAATGAGAGTGAAAGGAAGGGGGGGAGAGAGAG
>ML783952.1:168552-190956 GCA_009831015.1 Picea engelmannii | reverse complement strand
AAGAGAAGATGAGGGAGGGAGAGAATCGACAAGAGACGGATAGAGGTTGAGTGTGAGAGGGAGAGAGAGCGAGGGGGTAGAGAGAGAGGTGGGTACAATGAGGGGAAAATAAAAATAAGGAGGAAGAGAGAGAGGAAGACAGAAAGAGGGGATATAGAGTGGTTGGAGAGAGGGGTATATGTGAGGGAGAGAGTCTAGAGATGGGAGAGAGAAGGGAGGGAATTTTTCTCCACTCTATGATTCCATGGTGCATTCTCACACATCTGCATCACCTATGAGAATAAAATATCATAGTAATCATAATTAAATCCGACCCTTGATCTCATTGCATCTATGCCTCCAAATGGTCATGATGTTGCTTTCTTTCAATCCATCAATGTTTTGTCACTATTTCAATTCAAGTGACACTACCTTTTTTATATTTTGATATCTTAGAGGATTTATTTAAATAATTACTACTATAAAGCCTGCAAGACATTACATGCCAACAAATTAGTAAGAGAGAGAAAGGGAGGAGAATGGGGGACAAAGAGGGAGAGAGTTGAAGAGAGGGGAGATAGAGAGGGATTCGGAGACAAGGTGAGAGAGAAGACAAGAGTGAGATAGGGGGGTAGGGAGTGGTGGGACAAGGGGTTATATGTGGGGGAGAGATAGCGAAGAGGGAGAGAAGGGTAGAGAGGCAAAGGAAAAGGAGGTACATGTTAATATATTTTATTGAATGACATATATGAATACAATGATACATTGTATTTGGTATTGTGGGTTTGTACAGATTAATATAGTTTATTGAATAATAGATATGAATAAAATGACCAATACCATTTTTTGTATAGACCAGGTGGGAAACTATAATAATAATTGATTAAACCATGTGCACAAGTTGTATTTAGATGGAATAGAGGTGGGCATGAGGGGGTGGGGTGAGAGGGGGAGAGAATGGGAGAGGGGGGCGGGGGCCAAGAAAGAGAGACAAGGAAACAAATATAAAAAAAAAACATAAGAGTGTGCATGCATTCCTAGAATGCATGGACGTTATTGGAGCATGTGCGTGTTCCTGAAGTGTAGGGGTGTCCTTAGGAACATGTGCACATTAATTATAATTCATTTTTTTGGGGAGGGTGGGAATGAAAACTCTAGAGTAAGTATATGCTAAGTTGGTTTCCTCAGATTCTCAGATTTAAGACAAACCTAGTGGTTTGGTTTGCAAATATATAAAAAAACTCCATTTTTATGAATCATATCTATATCTTTATTCTTCTATAGGCTATACAAATATGTTGTTAATGAAATTAATAGAGTGGCTATGATGAGTCCAAATATATATATATATATATATATATATATATATTAAATTAATAGTTTTTAAATTAAAAAGGTATAAAGTGAATATTATAATTTTTTTTAAAATGCACCCAACTAGAATAATGGTTTCTCTACAATCATACAATTTTTTAAGGAAACTTCATTGTTAAGGTACTCAACACTTCCACTAAAGGAGACATATATCTTATATTTTGCATTGTTAGAAAAACTCAAATTTCTCATAGTTTTTCATGATTTATATAAATAAAAACTATATATTTGAAAATTAATTCAATTTCCTACATTTTATCTTTTTACACCATATTCAAATTCATTGTAAAAGTACCTTGAATACCCCTCCCTCCAATACAAATCCCCCAACTTCTTCAAAAGAGTTACTACAGTTTTTTCTTTAAAAACTTTCAATAATAAATTCTTTATAATTGTACTACCATGTTCAAGATCCTTTGATTACTTCTCTACACCCATCCTTTAAAATCAAGAGAAAGCTCTGGGCATATAGGCCATTTAATTCGATGTTGTTTAGGTGTAAAATAAAGGTGTTCAAGATGAAAAAAATAACGTTTTCCAAAGATTCAAATTTTCAACCAACTACTGTACCAATAAGATTGAATTTCAAAGCAGTAACATTTCCTGTGTAGCAATAATGACATTCAAGATAGTAAAAACAGTAAAGTAATAATTGTCAATTTAATATCAATAAATTTATGGTGGAGTAATAAATGTAATTCAAGGCTAACTGGGTAACTAACCAGGCTAGCAGTGCCACGTTTGGAGGCCTAGTGCATGGGAAAAAGGCGTGAGCTAAGATTGAAGAGAAATATTTATACGGAAAATCGTTTAAGAGAACAAAACGTTGTTCAACTAATTTCTTTTAAGGAAAACGTTATACAACAATGTTGAGGAGCCATGCCTGAATAAAAATTGAGGGGAAAGCATTAATAAGAAAATTGTTATTCAACAACTCGTATAAAAACATTTTACAACAAATCAATAATAAACAAAAGTTACACAACAAAATGTGATCCAGCAAAAACATTATAGAGCCAAAACATTCTACAGCAATGCGTTGTACAGGAGCTCATTCAAGGAGCAATCAAGTTCCAGCCAAGCATTAAACAACAAGGGTTGAGGAGAAAGATTATATTCACTGGGTAAAAAAAAGTCGCAGTGAACAAGGTAAATTTTTCATTGTTATCAAGACATAAATTCTCTGTCAATCAAGTGTAAAAATGCAGTCACCAATAATTCAAAGATGTCATTCACATTTTAATAATGCTGAGATTTTACCAATCAATAGCTGGGAACTGTCATGAAAATTGCAGAGAATTAAATACCCTCTAAAACCGCAGAGGTGATATAAAAACATAGAGGGTATGGAGTTGATCACGAAGAGGAAAGATAAAAATACTCATAGGTATTCAATTGCAAGAAGGCCCAAGACCTTCAATCATCCAGGAACAATAAACAGGGGTAGACGACTGACAACACCTCCTTCGCTCATCATCCACGCATAGAAAAGCAGGGCATTAGAATCTATAGGTCGATATGCACTGAAGTGACGACCGTCGATTCGGCTCCTGTCCGACTACTCAAGCGTGGACTGACGAACTAGGGATGAGGACGAAGAAAAATCACAACTCTTCACCACAAATAAACAAACCAAAAGGACAGTCACAACATTCAGGGATCGAAAGCCAAGGGAAACAAGTCAAGTAATGAGCTTAAGGCTATGGGGAAATTTAAGTTCTCCATTAAAATGCTAAGTCCAACACCTTCTTCACACAGATAAAAGTACAAAATTGTAAGAGGAAGGTCAATAATAATCTACCATGCAGAATAAAAGTAAGTGTGTCGTATCCCAAGTTGTCCATTCTGAGTCGTTGTCCTGCGCGCTCCGTGCAGCTCCTGCTTGCCGACCGATGTGACTTCACTAGTACTTCCCAACCAATGCTATGGGTACTCTTCTTCCCGCTTGGCCCCTCGAGTCGTAAAGGGGTGATGCACACTAAACCAAAGAACAACTAGCTCCCAGCTCGCCTCGCAAGGTCGAGCTAACACTCCTCATCGAGCTGGGTATCCCAACTCCCGCAAGCTAAGTTAGTTAAGTCTAAAATTCTACAGTGTAATGTTATGCATAACAAAAGAGATCCATCATACTCCTCCTCCCTACTTTATATAGAGTTTCTATGTCATTTTCTTTCCCAAATTCCCAATTAATTTATTGTTCAATCATTTAATTTGGAAAAATCCTCCATGTACATGTGTCACCCATCCCCTTTGTTGCACCAGAAATTAATTTCATTAATTATTTAATTACTCCTATTTCCTTCACCCACCTAAAAGCATTCCTAGAATCGCTCCTAGGTGTCCTCATTTTCCCTTACACATTTTAATGACTTACCCCCTTACTAATTTACTAGTTGAGTTCAATTTAGAAATTTCTTAATGGAAAGATACCTTACTAAGTTAGTCATTCTTCCTTTTTCCTTAGTTTCCCTTTCTCTTTATGTTTCCCCCGTTTACCTTAGTTTCCTAATTATTTTAAATTTCCCCCTTTCCCTTTCCATTTAAAACTCAAATTGGTAAGTGTAGGAAATTACCTCTTTCCCCTTTTTCTTTTTAATTAGCATATGTAACAAAACAATTATTCCCCCCCCCCCACCCTTTTTTTTTAAATATATCCCCCAAAATATTTTTATAAATTAATTGAATTGCTTTCCCCCTTCTCATCACATGTTTAATGATGATGATGATGATGATGATGATGATATATATATATATACCACAAGTATCACTTAGACCTAGATTTTATTTTCCTATGTTGGGCGACATTTTATTAGGGAAATTGTTTTAAATCTTTCTTATCACATTATTCGTTCTAAGGCCATCTAGGTTATTTCATTTATTATTTAACAAAGCAATGTGCCCTTCCGAATGCACTAGGTGCTCCAAGGGTTCCTCTCACCTATTATGTTTCCCTTGCACGATGTGCCCTTCAGGACACACTACATTCTCCAAGGGTGTCACTCGCCTCTTTCCATTTTTCTTGCGTGACATGCCATTCAGGACACACGACGTGCTCCGAGGGTGCCACTTGCCTCTTGACTTACTTGTTAGACATCAAAAACCCTTGGAGTCAATACTTTGTCAGGTGATATTGTGGGAGACTAAGGGCCTCTAAGGAATAAGGCCCCTGCCTTATTACATGCCCCTTAGAACCATCGTGAGCGACTTTCACAGTCAGCCCTCACGGCATCGTGGGTCTTCTCGAACTAGGTAATCATTAACCTACAGTTCGAGCCACAACAGGATTTCTAGTAGGCTGTGGCAGTGCTTCTATCCACACCTCTCCCTCAACATCTCTGGTAGTCGTGCATGACACCTCTACTCCACATGTGAGTCTGGTCGGCAAGCTATCGTCATCCTGCATCATCAATGAATCATGTCAGAAATAAAATCCATAATCATAACATCTAATGAGATGCACATAAGTCATATATATACAATAGTCTAACCCCAGTAGTCCACTCCCTAACTCGATCCGAATTCCAAGGGGTTTCATCGATGCCTCTGCATCCTCGAGGTCCAAAATCCTACACACTCAAGAAAACCAATTCAATAGCACCTATCTATGTCAATACAACAACATAACATGTCATCAATCCATAAAGCCGCATAATCATAATCAAACACCTAATAGTATAATAATTTGGATCATTTGCAAGAAAGTGTCCTCAAAGAATAAGTTCACTCAGTGCGCGCAAGAGAGGGATGTTACATACACCCCACCCCCTCTTGGTCTAAACTTTGTCCTGAAGTTTCACTGTATATAAGTGTCGAAATAATGTGTATCATAGTATCATAAGTCTATCTATCCAACAAAAATGGAAATTGTTGGTGCATATCATATGAGTCCTCCGACGTTGTCGGGTGCAGACTATAGTTGTCCCACTGTACCTTGACCTCATCTATTGTTCGACGCCGTAGTTGTCGAATGCAATGATCCAAGATGTGTATCGGCTCAGCCGTGAGCACACCCTCATCCGACACCCGCAAGGTGCTGAAGTCAAAACATGTGTAGGGTCACTAATCATAATATCTCAAACAAAGACGTGAAAAACATCATGCATATGCCTCAAGAATCAGGCAAGGCTAGTCATTAGGCCACGAGACTCTCTTTTCCACAATCTCGTAGGATCCCACGAACCTAGGAGATAGTTTATCCCCTTTTTCCAAACTTGATCAAACTCTTATGCGGTTTCAGCCACAAAAATACTCATTCACCACATCGTAACTATGGTCGAGATGATGCACATTGACATAAATCTTTTGTCGATCTTGTGCTTCCTTGATCCTTTGTCTTATAGTTTGCATTTAATCTTCCATTTCTTGGATCGCTTCCGGTCCCACTAGGACCCTATCCTCAAGCCGATCCCAACTCAAAGACATCTGACATGGTCTCCCATAAAGAAACTCAAAGGGCGCCATCTTAATGGTGCTTTGGTAACTATTGTTATAAGAGAATTCTATCAGTGTCAAGAATTCTTCCCAATGCTTTTTCTGGTCCATCACGTACATGCGCAACATGGCTTACAGGATTTGGTTCATTCGTTCAGTTTGTCCATCTGTCTCCAGGTGATACGTAGTACTAAAGTTAAGTTGGGTTCCCAAGGCCTCTTGGAAAGTAGTCCAAAATCGTCCAGTAAACACTGATCCTCGATCATATATAATCCTCTTAGGCACGCCATGCAGCCTCACAATATCACTGATGAAAAATCTAGCTATGTCAGGTTCCTGATATGTCGTACGCACTGGAATAAAATGAGCACTCTTCATCAGAGTGTCGACTACCAAAAGAAAAAAAAATCGAGTCATGTCTCCTTACCATCAGTGGCAATCCAACAAAGAAATCCATCGAAATAACCTCTCATTTCGATTTTGGAATAGCGTTTGGCTGTAGTAATCCTGTTGGATGTCTATGTTCAACCTTTACCTGCTGACATTCTAGACATCTGGCCACATAGTTGACTATGTTTGCCTTCATTCCTTTCCATAATAATAAGGGTTTCGGGTCCGCCCTCATCTTCGTGACTCCTGGGTGAGCCATGTATACTACTCGGTGAGCCTCGTTTAGGATCAACTCCTCAACATGTCGTTCGGTGGTACATAAATCTGATTTTTAAACCTCAATAACCCATTGTCGTCAAGCATAAATCCTTCAAATATTGGTACCATCATTGCATTTTGTCCGATAAAATCCTTGACCTCTTTATACCAGTCATCATCGCATGGTAAGGCTAGAATATTTTCACATAGATTCGTCTAAAGAGGCAACACCAAAAATATGCGTGGTCTCTGACTAAATGCATCTGCCACTTGATTCACTATTCTCTTTATGTAAGAAATTGCAAAGTAATACTCGTTGAGAAATTTCGACCAACGTCGTTGTCGCACGTTGAAGTTGCTTGCGTAAATATGTGTTGTAGTCCACAGTGGTCCATTTTTAGTTCAAATTTCATCCTACAAGGTAGTGTCTACAAACCTTCAAGGAATATACAATGGCTAACAACACCAAATCGTGCATCGCATAGTTCTCCCCATGCCTTCTCAATTTCCTTAAGATGTAAGTGATCACTCGATCATGTTGCATCAAGACTCCGCCTAAGCCTTCCTTGGATGCATTAGTGCATACCAAGAAGTACACATCCATGTCTGGGACCTTTAGTATCGGTGTCATTGTCAACAGCTCCTTGAGCCTTCGAAATGCTTCCATGCATTTCTCGTTCCAAACAAATTTCTTGTTCTTCTTCTACAATTTCGTGATCAAAGTTTCTATCTTCGAAAATCCCTCGACGAACTGTCGATAGTATCCTACTAAACCCATGAATCTATGCACTTCCAGGACATTCGTCGGCACAGGCCATTGCATAATAGCCTCGACCTTTGTTGGATCCATGACGATACCTTCACCGGAGATGACATGCCCTAAGTAGTGAATCTTCAATTGATAAAATGAGAATTTGGACAACTTCCCATACGATTTGTGCTCTTGCAGACACTGTAGTACCAAGCACAAGTTCTCATCATGCTCCTCCATCATTCGAGAGTAAATCAAAATATCATCAATGAATACTTGGATGAACTTGTCCAAGTACTCGTGGAACACCTCGTTCATCAAAATCATAAATACCCTTGGGGCGTGTGTCAGTCCCAACGGTAAAATAGTAAGCGCATAATGACCAAACCTCATCAGAAAGGTGGTCTTAGGGACGTCCTCCTCCTTGATCTGTAATTGGTGATACCCTCATTGCAATTTAATCTTGGAAAACACTGTCACACCCTTCATCTAATCAAACAGATCATCAATCCTTGGAAACGGATATTGATTCTTGATCGTTGGCTTCTTCAATTGAAGGTAGTCAATGTAGAGTTTGCATGACCCATCCTTCTTTCATATGAAAATAAAAGGTTCACCCCACGGTGACACACTCGGACATATAATTCGTAGGTCCAACAACTCCTTCATTTTCATTCTCAACTCCTGTAACTATGGGGTCGACATACGATAAGGCGTTATATCTATTGGTTCAGTCCCCGATTTTAGTTCTATGGTAAACTCCATTTCCCTCTCCGACGACATCCCAGGTAACTCCTCTGGGAAGACGTCCGCAAACTCTCTCACCACAGGAAGGTGTTCTAGACCTTCCGCTACTCCCTTCTTGTTTAACGTAAGGATCGCATAAATCTTGCATCCCTTGCACATGCTCTTCCGTAGCTACAAGGAAGAGATGAACCTCAGGAAAACTCCCTGGTTCTTACCTATAATCATGTGTCTCTATCCCTCATCAACAACCAAGCTCAACCATTTTTTCTTATAGTTGAGTATCACCTCATGCGATTCCAACCAATCCATACTGATGGCGATGTCATAAGACCCTAATATCGTGACATACAGGTTGGCCCTGGTGACAAACTCTCCCAGGTTAAGGCTACAGCCCATAACCTTCCCTCCAACCTTTTGATTGGCTCCTAAAGCCATCTCTACAAGGCTAAACTCATCATGTTTGACTGTTGTACCTTAATCGTTTTAGCATTGTACCAAAATGAAACTCCTGGTAGCATCAGGGTCTATTAAATACTAAGGGTCTGGTTAGCAAAGGTACCTGATGTCTCGAGCATAGTCGACTAGTTCTCTTCTTGGCGGTTATTCACCGCTGCATGAATCTGAGGGGCCTTGCCCAAATCTCCCACGGTAGTGGGTCCGGCTAATCCAAATGCTCTAGTCCTCTTCACTGGGTAGTCACACTGGTAGTGTGGCTCCCCACATTTCCAACACCCCTTCTTCCATTCAGTACTCCTCGTACCCAAAGTAGAAGCCGACGACCCATCGACCTGGAACCCTGGTCTATTCTATTGAATAGGCCTTAACTACGGCGACTGCGGTCGACGTTGTTGTTGATGTTGTGGTCCTCGGTGAGGACTTCGTTGTTGAGGAGCTGGCTGTCGAGGGGTAGTGGACGTGTATCCTCTATGGAAGCCACGATACCCTAGTGTCTGTCTAGCTGGTGTCTGATGCTACTGCACACCAGATGACACCTGGCCTATTGGTCTCGCTGGAGTCTTGCTCTGACCCCCGCTAATAAGCTCCTCCTATACTATGAGATCCTTCTGGATGACATCATTCAAGGTCTGAGGCATCATAATCCTAACCTTTCATGTATGCTAACATTAATTCCAAACAAGAACCTTTTGACCTTAAGTTTCTTGGTATTAAGATGCGGGGCATATCAAAGAAAATCCATAAAACGAGCCTCGTACTCGGGCACCGTATGACCACCCTGTCTCAAGGAATTGAACTTGTTGAGATGACGCTCAATAATTCCTCAGAAAGGTACTTCTCCTCGAATTGTTCCTCAAACAATTCCCATGACACGTCGTCGAGGGTCACGTTCAAAATGGAAGGAGCAACTTCTACCATAGAAGAGTGCTCCCCTTCAGTTGAAGACTGTCATGGGGATCTTTGTGTTCTAAGTATAATTGTGAAGTGCAAAGAACATCACCATACTCTCCCACCATGCCTCGGCGGCTGCGTTGTCTGGGGAACCAAAGAACTCGGGAAATTTTACCTTCTCGAGTTCATAGAAAAATACTAACTGTACTCGTTGGGCGTGCTGTGGACCCTCCGAGATATAGTCGCCCTGGCCTTATCTCAGTATAGATGGTGAATCAAGTCCTCTGAAAAGTCTCTGGAAGGATCCTGGTTAGACTATCATCATCCCTTACAACAATTGAATCTAGCCCAAGGACTTGTTCTTCTTCCTTGGGGGGTAGACTCCGAAGGTGCAGGCACCTCTAGAGGCATCGCACCTACTTCCATGGAACGACGTCACGAACCACTGTGGCATCCTATAATTGATATCACTGCAGGATACGCTAAGGTTTTAATTAGTGTTAGGTTAAAACTCAAGGGTTTACTGTAGTGGAAATCCTGGGGATCCACAGTCGCAGGGTTGAACCCGCTCTGATACCATGTGTAATGACCCTAATCGTTACGACTACAAGCAAAGTAGAAAGTGATTTTTTTTTTTTTTTGGGCAGAAAGGCAACGATGACAAACAGTTGAACCACACAACCTGATGATGAACACAAGCTCGCAGATCAGGAAACAGGCAACTACGACACCCCACACTAGAACAACGATTGACTGGGCGACACATGCGTGAATCAAGATAGAAATGACTACCCTCCATACAGTCAACACAACAATGCTTACAATCTAGGGACAACATCCACAATCTTGACAAAACGGCTTTGACGGCTAGTAAGTAGAACATTCCCGATGAGTGAGGGACCAACAAAAAATTTACAAAAGAAGCACCACCTTAAAAACAATTGTCATCAACCACATCGGGTGGTGCGTAATCCTGAGTCAGAATATTGTGTGTGCGTCTTGATTAATGCATGCAACGAACCAACCTCAAAAAATCAAGTTTCCATAGAGAGAGGGGCACACTAGGGACCCTTGCACCACCAGGAGAATTCCAACCCTTCATCCCAACATAAACTCCCACTTTGCAGCAACCTTACAAAATACATTCTAAAATCACAAAGGGTCCTTATCTAGTCCATGTTGGGAGAACATTTGAGCTAGTTCTAAGGCGATAATCCCAATACTTAAACCAACCATTAATATTACCGTAAGGAAAAAACTATCAAGGTGAGCAATTTGTTAAACATCTTTTAACCAATGATCTAAAGGCAAAAGTGATTGCTAAACTTAACAAGGGGTAACTACCTTGATCAACTTCAAAACTAGTTAACTCGCCAATTAAAACCACAACTATACTGCTATCTAAAGAATTCGTGTTTTAAGGATTTTGCTATTTAAAACTGAAACACTATATCTCTGTCCAACTGTAAAATTTAACATTTAGATATGACGGTTTAACTAACGCACGATTGTGACCAACTAAGCAACCAAAAAGGAGTCGTTGCCATTAAAAGGCGCAGTGGTAATCCATTATCAAAAAGGAAAATTGTTGAGTATGATAAATCATTATCACTCAAAATAAACGTATTCTCTCTCTCTCATTAAAAATCAGTCCAAAAGGTTGGGTGTTATCATAATTTGTTGGGTTTAAGATGGTTGAGTTTAAGAATTGTTGAGTTTATAAAATAAATGGTTGGGTTTGTAAATCGTTGAGTTTATAAATCACCGAGTTTATAAAATATATTGTTGAGTTTGTAATTATCTGATTTGTAAATCGATGATTTGTAAAACACTGAGTTTATGATATAAATCTTGACTGTTTTATTTCTTTAAAAAAAAAATGATGTCTAAAGACCATAGTTGTTGCACAATAATTATTGCGATCTATGATTCCAATATAATGCTATCCAGAATGCTAAAATTCGTTGTGGTAAAGGCTGTGAATTTCATAGGGTGGAAGCCACTAAAATCAAGATCAATCTCTGGGCATACAGGCCATTTAATTCGATGTTGTTCAGGTGTAAAATGTAGGTGTTCAGGATGAAAAAAAAAACGTTGTCCGAATATTCAAATTTTCAACCAACTACTGTACCAATAAGATTGAATTTCAAGGCAGTAACATTTCCTGTGTAGCAATAATGACATTCAAGACAGTAAAAACAGTAAAGTAATAATAGCCAATTTAATATCAATAAATTTCTGGTGGAGTAATAAATGTAATTCAAGGCTAACCAGGTTGGCAGTGCCACGTTTGGAGGCCTAGTGCATGGGAAAAAGGCGTGAGCTAAGATTGAGGAGAAATCTTTATACGGCAAATCATTTAAGAGAACAAAACATTTTTCAGCTAATATCTTTTAAGGAAAACATTCTACAACAATGTTGAGGAGCCATGCTTTAAGAAAAATTGAGGGGCAAGCGTTAATCAATAAATCATTATTCAACAACTCGTATAAAAACGATTTACAACAAATCGATAATCAGCAAATGTTACACAACAAAATGTGATCCAACAAAAACATTATTCATCCAAAACATTCTACAACAATGCGTTGTACAGGAGCTCGTTCAAGGAGAAATCGGGTTCCAACCAAGCATTAAACAACAAGGGTTGAGGAGCAAGATTATATTCACTAGGTAAAAAAAAACGCAGTATACAATGTAAAATTTTCATTGTTATCAAGACATAAATTCAATGTCAATCAAGTGTAAAAATGCAGTCAACAATAAATCAAAGATGTCATTTACATTTTAATAACGCTGAGATTTTACCAATCAAGAGTTGGGAACTGTCATGAAAATCACAGAGAATAAAATACCCTTCGAAACCACAGAGGTGATATAAAAACACAGAGGGTATGGATTTGATCGCAAAGAGGAAGGATAACAATACTCAGAGGTATTCAATCGCAAGAAGGTGCAAGACGTTCAATCAACCAGGAACAATCAATAGGGGTAGACGACTGGAAGCACATCCTTCGTTCATCATCCATGCATAGAAAAGAAGGGCATTAGAATCTATAGGTCGCTATGCACCAAAGTGATGACCATTGATTCATCTTTTGGCCAACTGCTCAGGCGCGGACTAATCAACTAGGGATGAGGATGAAGTAAAATCACAACTCTTCACCACAAATCAACAAACCAAAAGGACAGTCACAACATTCAGGGATCGAAATCCAAGGGAAACAAGTCAAGCAACGATCTTAAGGCTATGGGGAAATTTAAGCTCTCCATTAAAATGATAAGTATAACACCTTCTTCACACAGTTAAAAGTACAAAATCGAAATCGTAAAGTCAATAATAATCTACCATGCAGAATAAAAGTAAGTGTATCATATCCCAAGTCATTCGCTCTAAGTCGTTGTCCCATGCACTCTGTGCAGCTCTCACTTTCCGACCGATGAGACTTCACTGGTACCTCCCAATGAATGCTAGGGGTACTCTTCTTCCCCCTTATCCCCCCGAGCCACAAAGGGGCCACACACACTAAACAAGAGAAAAGCTAGCTCCCAGCTCGCCTCGCAAGGCCGAGCTACCACTCCTCACCAAGTTGGGCATCCCAACTCCCACAAGCTAAGTCGGTCAAGTCTAAAATTCTCCAACATAACATTACACATTATAGAAGAGATCCATCATCCTCCTCCTCCCTCCTTTATATAGAGTTTCTAAGTCATTTTCTTTCCCAAATTCCCAATTAATTTATTGTTCAATCATTTAATTCGGAAAAATCCTTCCCGTACATGTGTCACCCATCCCCTTCACTGCACCAGAAATTAATTTCATTAATTATTTAATTACTCCTATTTCCCTCACACACCTAAAAGAATTCCTAGAATCGCTCCTAGGTGTCCTCATTTTCCCTTACACATTTTAATGATATACCCCCTTACTAATTTACTAGTTGAGTTCAATTTAGAAAGTTCTTAATGGCAAGATACCTTACTAATTTAGTTATTCTGCCTTTTTCCTTAGTTTCCCTTTCTCTTTATGTTTCCCCCTTTTACCTTAGTTTCCTAATTCTTTTAAATTTCCCTCTTTCCCTTTCCATTCAAAACTCAAATTGGTAAGTGTAGGAAATTACCTTTTCCCTCCTTTTCTTTTAAATTAATAAATTTTTAATTAGCGTATGTAACAAACAATTATTCCCCCCCCTCCCCCCCCCCATTTTTTTAAATGTATCCCCCAAAAGACTTTTATAAATTAATTGAATTGCTTACCCCCTTCTCGTCACATGTTTAATGATGATGATGATGATGATATATATATATATACCACAAGTATCACTTAGACCTAGATTTTATTTTCCTAGGCTAGGCGACATTTTATTAGGGAAATTGTTTTAAATATTTCTTATCACATTATTCATTCTAAGGCCATCTAGGTTATTTCATTTATTATTTAACAACACGACGTGCCCTTTAGGATGCACTAGGTTCTCCAAGGGTGTCACTCGCCTCATTCTATTTCCCTTGCGTGACGTGCCCTTCAGGACACACTACGTGCTCCAAGGGTGCCACTCGTCTCTTTTCATTTTTCTTGCTCGACGTGCCCTTCAAGACACATGAAGTGCTCAAAGGGTGCCACTTGCCTCTTGACTGACTTGGTAGACATCAAAAACCCTTGGAGTCAATACTCCGTCGGGTGATCTTGTGGGAGACTAAGGGCCTCTAAGGAATAATGCCCCTTCCTTATTGCATGCCCCTTAGAATCATCGTGAGCAACTGTCGCAGTCAGCCCTCACAACATCGTGGGTATTCTCGAACTAGGTAATCATTCACCTACAGTTAGAGCCACGGTGAGAGTGCTAGTAGTCTGTGGCAGGGATGTTGTCGAAGCCTCTTCCTCAATGTCTTTCGTTGTCATGCAGGACCCCTCTACTCCACATGTGAGTCTGGTCGGCAAGATATCGTCAGCCTGCATCATCAACGAATCATGTTAGAAATAAAATCCATAATCATAACATCTAATCAGATGCACATAAGTCATATATATACAACAGTCAAACCCCAATAGTCCACTCCCTGACTCGATCCAGAGTCCAAGGGGTTTCATCGATGCCTCTGCATCCTCGAGGTCCAAAATCCTGCACACTCAGGAAAACCAAGTCAATAGCACTTGTCTATGTCAATACAGCAACATAACATGTCATCAATCCATAACGCCTCATGATCATAATCAAACACCTAATAGTATAATAATCCAGATCATTTGCAAGAAGTGTCCTCAAAGAATAAGTTCACTCGGTGCACGCAAGAGAAGGATGTTACACACTCATAATACAAACATTGTTAGTGCACCTCTCTCTGAAAACATTGCAAAACACTGGTCAAGTCCATGGAAACAATTAAAGAATACACAAGTCCCAGCTCTGAAAGGAACATGTGTAGACCGAACAAGCATTTGTGCCATCAAAATCGGTCAAGCACCCAGATTAAGAGATCAAGTTGCACCATTGGTGGCTGAGTTTGATTTATAAATTGTTTGGGTTTTCTATTTTATGTTGTAGTGTGGTGTGCAAATATGCATTGTAGCGGCAGTAGTAATTAATAGTTTCTTGTTGTAAAGTTATTTTTTGTAAATGACGAATGAAGAAACATAAAGGATTTTCCAACCAATGAACAAACTAGCATAATTAAGTTAGTGGTTTTTGATGGGAGAGAACCGATTGTTGATTTAATGATGTCTAAGTGTGTTATACACTATTGTGATCCATAGTTCTCATCGTTCTCTAGGAGAATTAGTTATAGGTAGTTCTTAATAAGGTGAAGTTGGTGTGACCCATTGTGTTGTTGGATATAAGGTCAAATTGTATAATTTTTTGCTAACGATATTTCTTATCTGGAATGTTATCCTAGATAACTAATGAATAGAGCAGAGGGCCATGTATTCATAGATGGTAGTAGTTCCATAGAATAGTTTAGTATCGAGATTGTCCTTCAGGAGGTTGAGAAGCATCAATTATGAAAAGTTCATCAATGATGGTTAGACTAAGTTATGTTTCAAAAGAATGTAATGGGAAGCTTGATTGTGTGGAGAAGAAGAGAGAAAAAACTCGGAAGTTCAGAGTGGATCTGACAATTATGACAGAATTCAACATTCTTGTATATATTTCCAGTATTGTTATTTGTAAGTAGGATTAAAGGGGAGTGTTAGGAATAATGTTTTCTTTAGATACAGTTGTGGTTTGTTTAGAATTGGTTGTGGTTGTTGAGATATTCTCTCAACCATTGTATTTAAGTTTAGAATAAGTTAGATGTGACAATAGAACTGCAAATGTATTAATATTGTGTGAATATGTAATGGAATGCAATTTTTGTGTGTATACGAATTATCCATTTATATGGACATGAGGTTGAAATAAATCTATGACATTGTGTGTACCAATGGTAAAAAGAAACGGGTTGGTATATAGCAAGAAGGTTCAGAATCTTGTATTCCTATGACCATTTGTTAAATTTAGTTTTAGAGAGCCTATTTTTATGTTCATTTGCAATGAATCTTCTCCATCATGTAGGAAGGTGGGAGTTTTTCCATAAATAATTCATGTTTAGAAAGAGATTGCAATAATTTGGAATATAGACTCACTATGTATTTTAGACTTATGATTGAATTATTAAGTCATTAGAGAACAAGACAATATGATGAAAACGGAAATAGGAAATAAATTGTGAGGGCTATTTATCCATATTGATAGAGGATGAGAAATGGCTTAGCATTGTGAAATTTTCTTGTTTTATTATGGGATTAGGATAATGTTTACAACATGTAATGAGACTCTTATTATTAGAAATAATTGTAATAGTGATGTAAATAATATCTGTGCTATTTTTGTATCATTAGAAAAGTAGCTAAAAGAATCAACTAGAGGTATGAGGAGAGGTAAGTATGACAACCTTGTTGAAGTGATTTACATAAAATGTATATGGCATGAAATTATTAATGGACGTAGATGAATTGTAAGAGAAACGAAAATGTGGCAAGTTGACATGAAAGGAGTAAGGATGGTATTTTGGTTTAACTATGATAGTTGGAATATTATATCCA
This sequence comes from Picea engelmannii, assembly GCA_009831015.1. Classification (NCBI taxonomy): domain Eukaryota; kingdom Viridiplantae; phylum Streptophyta; class Pinopsida; order Pinales; family Pinaceae; genus Picea; species Picea engelmannii. The sequence goes on along the minus strand of ML783952.1, from coordinate 174,595 downwards.
CAATAAAGTTTGACATATAAGAAAAAGAACCATAAATTGGTAAATTTGATAAACTATTAAATTGAAGTGTTTTGATGATGTAAATAGATGAGTTATGACAAAACCACTTGATTAAAATTGTAACTAGATATTTGCGTACTTACTAAATGAAGTGGTCTAAAAAATAAACAAGTGTTGCATGGTAGTGCAGTACCTATCAGGTTGGAATGGGAATAAATGCACTGCTATGGCGACACAGAGGGAGAATTAGAAGTCTGAAACAACAGACGCAGTGAGAAACTACAGTGGACACGTGGCAAGCAGCATGAAGTAGAGGTAGTATCCATGCAAAAAATGATTTGTGCCACTATGTGATAGGGAAACCATAAGACGCCAGACTGGTACATGACCCAGGGAGAATGTCACTATGGGAGTAAGGCCGAAGCCCTGAAGAGCCGGAGTCCTGAATTCTCGACTTAGTTAATCATAATATTATATCAATATGGTGTTAACAATAATTAGTGAGAAAGTGACTTTCTGAGAGCATCTAACTTGTATGTCTATATATGTGTTAGGATAAATAAAATTATATGCGGTGGACAAGAAACAATTTTTTTTTTTTTTTTTAAATGCGTCCAGTGTCAAAGATTCCTTGGTCTTCTTGCGTGACCTTTGTGTTTGATAGTTTTTCTTATACATTTGCAGAGGTTGATCTGCAATTTCTCTCCAAGAAAAGAGCATATTTGTATAGCACCAACTGGGAATTTCAATAGAGTACCAACTGGTATATTTGCAACATGTCTATCCAGTTGATTGTTTTTATTTGGCAAAGATAAAAACATTCAAAGGTTTCTATTTATGTGGATATTCTTGTAGATTAATCTGTTAGCACTGAAACAAAAACCTAATGAGGATGTCAATCCTACTGTTGTTTTTATAGATGTGGTACTTCTCTTTAATATTTTTCTTGGGGCATGGATAGTTCAAATGTGGGACTAAGAAATTTTTCATCGTAATGACTTGAAGCAATACAAAAGGATAGAATATATATATATATATATATATTGAAATAAAGGTTCCTGGAAAATAGGACCAAGAATCAAAGACATTAAACATTCAAATTAAATAAATACAATTTCCAAACATCCAACATAGTTGAAGATAAAAATTTATCATCACACAAAAATAAATGAAGATGGCCAATATGCATAAATAGAACTAATTCAGCATTCTGAAAACAAGGTTACAAGGCACTGTCAAGATTGTTCCTGAAGTAGTTTTCTTTGAAATTTATCAAGAAATAATAATGTTTGTTACATATTTATGGAAATTTAAATGTGTTAGTCATATAGACTGGGATTGGGGCTCCTGCGGACCATAAAAGAAATAAGTACAAGAAATAGGACTGTAGAAAGAAGAAGTGGGCAATGGTAGAGAGCAAGACCTAAAAACAAGGAATTGGAAGTTATCAGTTTTTGGTTAGACATTTCTATTTAAAGATATGGAATAAATGGATTGATAAAGAAAGAAAGATGTAATTAGTGTAGACTTACTATGATGATATTTATTTCTCCCTTTGCTATTTGCTTGTTGATGCCTTTTTATTTCTCTCATCGACGGCCACTGGAATCGTGCCAACTGCTTGTTGCTCTTCGTCAATGAGCTTATTGATTTCCCTTTGGAGCCATTCTTCAATGTAGCTTCTCATGGGGGCCATGTTGATCTCATCCTAGATTTTTATGTTGAAAAAATTGTTTTCTAATTCCCTTAGATCGATAGAAATACTACGCAGAGCCTATTCAATTTCTTCATTGTGTGCCGAATAGTCCACTAGCTAGTTGTCCACATCATCTTGACCATATTCAAGGATGTCGTAAAAAATTTCTAAACACAACCCTTTTAAAATATCAACTTGTTCATTGAAGGATTGCTTGGTTAAGGACAAGGACTTGAGGATTAAGTTGGGGTCTTGGACCTCATTGGTACTTCTGAATAAGTCTATTTCAGTCAGTTTTCTGAACAGTTCTTCTTTCTATGATATGGCTTGTTCACATGATTTGGCAATGAGATGTAGGTTCCTAATTTTCTCTTCCCAGCATGATTTTAATTGTTTGATCTAGTTTGGGGAGAAGAGATCTTATTTTCTTCTTCTCAGATATGACATGTTGGTGACATGGTTGCCAAAAGGGGTGACAGTCTCTAGATACAAATGTTCTTCATTTTTTAAATCCGACTGCAAATGTTCATGCAAAGCATGTGCTCTCATTCCAAAGGAAGTTATATTTTTTGATGTTTCCTAGGATTGAGTAATTAGTTCCATTCTTTTCTTGATATTCTTCTCCACATAGCCTCTACACGATGTGAGGAAGCTTAAGGATCCTTTTAACTTGGTTGCAGGGGTGGTAGGCACAATTTTTGCTAAAAGATTGGAAAGCAATGGGATAGGAATCAAAGCTTCCTCGATTCCTTGATCCGTTCGTTTAGTTTCCCATTCTATGCTTCAATGCCTCCAATGGAATCATCAAGAGCATCTATGGTTGCTCAATGAAGTCGAGAGATTTGGGACAGTTGCATGTTCCTAAGGTTAATCTCTGAACAAGATTTCTCGTTCTTATTTCTTACATCTCTCTTTTCAATAATTAAATTTTTAGATTGGTTGTCAAAAACAATGCTCTAGAATACGAAGGATTCATCTTCATAAAAAATGTCGGTCTTAGCTATTTCCATTATGGAACTATGGTGGATCACGTCTGCGGGATAATCAATGTTGCAGAATATGTTATCCAGATCAGTCCCAAGTTCCATGTCCTCACTTTTAGTTTCAGGATCTTTCGCTTTCCCTACAATGTTTTTTCTCTTCTTCCTCACAGGAAGCTTGTGAGAACTGTCAATTTCACCACGAGGAGGGTTCTTATCTCCTTCTTTGTTTGAAAAATTATGGGTTGCTTTCTTAATTGGGTGAGCCATTGGATCGATGCTCTGTGATGTTGTGCTCTTGGGAGTGCTAGTCAGGGATTAGACACTCTTATCACTGGGGCCTTTTCCCTGTTGTTTGTACAATTCAATTGTGCTTTGCAATGTGTCTATGTCACCATCGTGAGGAGAAGGAGTGTTGTCATCATTGTCTCTGTCTTCGTTCAGGCATGTATGGATAAAAGAGCTACTAAATCCAACTACTAGTAAATGTTCTAGAAAAATATCATTAGGGTTGAACCCTCTTAGCCTTTTAGCATAACTTAGGTTCAAGTTGTTGAAATGTCATGCGAATTCGTCAATCTTGTTGACATTCCTGAAAAATAAGTCCCCGACTTTCGAAGGTACAGGAATGGACTTCTTTTTTCTCTTCTCATGGAAAAAATTCAACCAGTAGTTGTATTTCCTTGTTATTTCTGTAACAAACATTGTGTTCATGATGTGACATGGAAGGAAAGCAAGATTTTCCTTGGACCCAAAAATCATTATTACACTGCAATTTTCCATTTGTTCAAGTGTCCCCTTCCTGTCCAAAAACATGGTTTCCTAGTCAGACATATGGGGAGCATCCTTTCCTAACAATAAATCTTTGAAAACCAAGACAAAGTCATTAAAAAACTCATAAAAACAATGGGAGCAATTGTGCCTCCACAAGGCTTGGTACCAGAAGGTTACTGGGTCGAATTCATAGTTTACCTTCTTGGACAGAGACAGTTTTGGAAACGGACATCAATGCGCTATAGCGAAAACCAAGTAGGATGAAATATAAAATTTCTTCTCTTCTTTGAATCATGACAATTAGGAACATATTTCAATGAAAATTATCTTCCCTCAATAAAAAATGGATTGTTCATTGACTATGAAATACAAAATATAAAGAACCATGCGGGAAATGCTTGATGTGGATTCATGTCCCGTTATTCTTGTAAACATCTAGGCAATTTCCTAGAATGGATTTCTAAAAGAACTAACCTACAACTTTGTGATATCTTTAGGAACTGTTGTCGGGTCTTCCAGGAACTCGGGTAATAGGTCCAACCTGTTATCATGCTTTTTTAGGAACTACTTGCAGTCTTGTCCTCTGAAGGTCAATGTTGACTCCGGCAATCTTAACATATTGAGGAAGAGACCAATGTTGACTCCATCTTGAAATATATTTTTCGGCACACCAAGAGACCACCTCTTTACAGTAAAAAACTTCAGGGACACAGCATGCATGAGCAATTCCATATGTCCAAATTACTTCATTCTAGGTGGAACGAGATGAGTAGTAAGAGTATGCCCTAAACCACTCAAATTTTTGGTCTTCACGCCCAAATATGTTCACTGTATCTCCACGTAATTGATTTCGAGTTGCTGCCATAAGTTTACGAGAACATTTGTTTGCTCCAAACGATGTTTGAAATGAATAGTTGGAAGGGATAATATAACCCTCCGCAAATCTTGGTCCAATGAGTGTGAATGGGATATCTTCTTGATCCTTTTTCTCATTAATGACAATCTCGACGGTTGTTGCATGATGAGTTGTTAGCATTAAAGACTAGTAATTGCATACTTAGAATTGCGAAGGTGGCGGGTATGAAAAAGAGAAATTAAGGATTGGATATTTCATGAACCCGACGACCTGTAAAAGACATTCCATGTTGCTTAAGATGAAAAATTGGAAGGGATGATATAACCCTCTGCAAAACTTGGCTTAATGCATATTAATGGGAGATATCCTCCAGTGTTTCACTCATTAAAGACAATCTTTACTGTTCCTGCATGACGAGATGTTAACATTAAAGATTACTAATTGCATATTTAGAAAGAAGTACGAAGGTGGCAAGGACGAGGAACAAAAATGAAGGAATGGATAATTATTGAAAGCAGTCGGTCGGGCTTCAAAATAGGGTTACAAGGTATAACCAGGAGAGGTGAGGGCCCGACAGTCAAATTGTATGTCTCAAAAGTTTTGAGTGAAAAATGCCTAACACGGAAGAGGGCATGATGGGGCATTCCAGTGGTCAATTTGTATATCGTGAAACTTCGGGTACTATTTGCGGGTCACAAAACATTGGAAGCGCAATTGTGAGCCTGCCTATATGGGAACCTGCAATCGAAAAAGTGGTTGAGTATGGAATAAGGAAACGGTAGGTCGGACTTGTTTTCGCTAATATATTGAAATTTGTAATAGATATCCCATTACCTGGCAAGATATTTTATGCATGTTTCTGGACAAGTTGTGTAGTGATAGTCAATGTGACTGTCTATCGATCCTTTTTCTTATTAATGATGATCTTTACAGTTTTTGCATGATAAACTATTAGCATTAAACCTTAGTTGTTTCATACTTGGAAAGAAGTGAGAAAGTGACGGGCACAAGAAACAATGAGTAGGAATTGGATATTTCGTGAACCTGCCAATCCAAGGATCCGCGAAAGATTCCAAGAAATGGGAAAGTATGGAAAGCAGTCAAACAAGATTCAAAATAGGATGACAAGGGTTCCCTAGGAGATGTGACGCCTCAACGGTAAAACTGTATGTTTCAGAACTTTTGAGTGCAAAATGTGTAACACAAAAGAGGGGATGATGTGGGAGTCCAATAGTCAATTTGTATTTCATGGAAGTCTGGGAGATATCCTTGAGCCTTTCTCTCATTAATTTAAATATTCACGGTTCCTGCATGACAACTTGTCATCATTAAAGCTTACTAATTGCATATTCATAAAGAAGTACGAAGGTGGTGGGGATGGGCAACAACAATTAAGGAATGGGTAATTATCGAAAGTGGTCAGTCGAGCTTCAAAATAGGGTTACAATGTATAACCAACAGAGGTGATGGCCCAACGGTAAAATTGTATGTCTTAGAAGTTTTGAGTGAAAAATTCCTAATATGGAAGAGGGCATGATGGGCCAATCCAACGATCAATTTGTATGTCGCAGAACTCCGGGTATTGTTTGCAAGTTGTTGTAGGAAAATCTGCCTGCGGACAAGTAGATCGACCTCTAAGGCTTGACCTTAACCCTAGACAGAAAAGTGCTTATCATGGACACTGAATTTCTTTCGAATCTATCTAAGCCTAATGCATGAGAGGGAAGAGTAACAGAA
>ML783952.1:149945-161371 GCA_009831015.1 Picea engelmannii | reverse complement strand
CCCTAGGATCATGGCTGGACCAAGGATTCGAGCTCAACTACTTTCCAAGAATGAAAAGACGCTTCCCCCATTCATCTCAACAGCTTAACAACTTCCCAGAATAGGTAGCGCTCCCTCAAAAGGGCCATCAGAGCGTTGTAGCACCCCTTAGTAAGCTTTAGGGGGCGCCAGCGCCCTCAAAATATATAACGCTCCCTCAAAAGGGCCTGGGAGCGTTATAACGCTCCCTGACAGTGTATGGGGAGCGTCGGCGCTCCGAGATAGTGTAAGGGGGAGCGCTCCTCTCCAAAACTCAGTTTTTTGGGTGCTTTCAGGTGGCAAAAGGTTGTTTGACTTCAGTAGATCAGTTCTCCTCCTTCAAATCAGTCATGTGAGATGTTATAAGTGTCTCCTTAGTGTCGTTATCATGACAGTATGTCTGAACATCCTTTGTGACACTAGTGACCAACTTGCGACACTTGCGAAAGTTGATGCGACACTTACGACAATTGAGAGGGATAATGCGACACTCATCCAGCTGAGCAATTTTGACGTGTAACACAAGTCACGGAACATTGGAAATGCAATCTTGAGCCTGCCTATCCGAGAACCCGCAATCAAAAAAGTGGCCAAGTATGAAATAGGGAAATGGTAGTTCGGACTCGTTCTCGTTAATATATTTAAATTTTCCATAGATATCCCATTACCTAGAAAGATATTTTATGCATGTTTCTGGACAAGTTGTGTAGGGATAGTCAGTGTGACTATCTCCTTGATCCTTTTTCTTATTAATGATAATATTTACAGATGTTGCATATTTGGAAATAAGTACAAAGGTGGAGGGCAGAGGAAACAATGTCTAGGAATTGGAGATTTCGTGAACCCACCAACCAGAGGATCCAAAATAGAGTGACAAGGGTGACAAGGGTTCCGTAGGAGACGTGAGGCCCCGACGGTAAAATTGTATGGCTCATAAATTTTGAGTGCAAAATGTGTAACACGAAAGAGGGGATGATGTGGGAGTCGAATAGTCAATTTGTATATCGTGGAGGTCTGGGTGTTATTTGTAGGTCACGGAACAATGGAAGTGAAATCTAGAGCTCACTTGCTCGGGAATCCATGATAAAAAAGTGGCTACATATGGAATGGGGAAGCAGTCGGTCGGAGCCATGATATAAAAGTATGAGTAGAAATGTGAACTCGTGAGTCTACCAACCTGCACAGTTAGACATTTTCAAAAAAAATGACTAAGCAACCAGAAAGTGAAAGTAGAGGGGAAAAAGAAAGAGGAATTCAGTTAAGTATAGAAGAGGGAAAATAAGGGGATAAAAAAGAGTGGGAAAATAGAAAAGCGAAGGGCAATTTTCGTAAGCGGGAATTGGTCTCAAACAAGTCCCTTTGTTGCAAAATCATCATTTTATAGTCATAATATTCATCTTTGTTGATTTGATAATAGGGAGGTTGATTTCGTAGATTGTGCTACTGGTCATTTTAGACGACTGGGGTATTGCGTGGCATCTTAGTCGCTGCCAAGTAGATTTGGAAATGGAGATGATAGTTGGCACTTTATAATTATTGATGATGATGATTATTGGAAGATGGGGAGAGACGAGGAATATTGTTAAAAAAATCATAAATTAACAATATAGTAAGTAATGGGCAATTAGAATAGATCTTTAACAATAAGCATATGAAAGTTGAAATATGTAAAATCAAATGAGAATTAAAGAAAAAAATTAAATGTTAAAAAGTTGTGTTCAATTTATTTTAGAAATGAAATGATAATTTTTTTATTATTAAAACCTATGTTGAAATTTCATTGAATACTAATTTAAGATATAACTTATATCTTAATTTACAATTATTGTAAAAGAATCTACCAAGAAATACATGGAAGGAATAAAGTAATTAATATGAAATAGAATCTTCCAATAAAGAAATATGAAACGTAACATGTGAATAAGATATCTAATAATATAATCTCATGTAAATCGTGGTTTAATGCGTTTTAATGGGAGATGTCCTTGAGGTTTTCGCTTATTCATGCCAATATTTTTGAACCTGTGAGGTGAGTTGTCACTAATAAAATCATAATTAATGTGAATTGGGAAGGGCACCAAGGTGGTTGGGATGGAAAGGAGTGATAAATGCTTTGAAACTTTTTGTGAACCCAGGTAGAGTGAATCTTGCAAGTTGGAGGAGCCCGAGGTGGAATTGTAGATCACAAAATTTTTGGGTGCAAGATGTATATCACAGAACACAAGGAATGAAAGTTCAATAGCGCCAACCCGGGAACCAGCGGCCATAAAATTGGCTAAGTATGGAAAGGAATGATGGTCGGTCAGACTCCTGTAAATGGCAGTTTAATGCATGTTAATGGGAGATGTCCTTGAGGTTTTTGCTTATTAATGCCAATTGTTTTGTACCATTGTGTTGAGTTTTCACTAGTAAAAGCATAATTAATGTGCATTGGGAAGGGTGTGAAGGTGGTGGGGATGGAAGGGAGCGATAGATGCTTTGAAACTTTTGTGAACCTGGGTAGAGTGAAGCTTGCGAGTTCGAGGAGTTTGGGGTGGAATTGTAGATCATGAAAGTTTTGGGTGCAAGGTGTATATCACAGAACAAGCGGTATGAGAATTTGATAGCACCAACCCCAGAAACCACAACCATAAAATTTTCTAAGTATGGAAAGGAATGACGTTCTGTCGGATTCGTGATGTGAGGATATAGATGGAGATGAGGATCTATCAGTTTTTCAACCCAGGAACCTACGATCATAGAAAGGAAACTAAGTATAGAACCAGAAAGAGATATTAGAGGAGAAGAAGAAAATGGAAAAATGGGTAAGTATCTCACACAACAACATCTATTGTTCATTTATTAATGCCAATCTTTTCAAACCTATGTGGTGAGTTGTTACTAGTAAATGCATAATGAATGTGCATTCGGAAGGGTGCGAATGTGGCGGGGATGGAAGGGAGCAATAAATGGTTTGAAACTTTTGTGAACCCGGGTATAGTGAAGCTTGCGAGTTGGAGGAGTCTGGGGTCGAATTGTAGATCACAAAAGTTTCTGGTGCAATATGTATATGATGGAACATGGGGCATAAGAGTTCTATAGTGCTAACCTGGGACCATGCTATCAGATAATTGGCTAAGTATTGAAAGGGACGACGGTCGATCGGGCTCATGATGTGATGATATAGATGGAGATGAGCTAACCCGGGACCCCACGGTCAGATAATTGGCTAATTATTGAAAGGGMTGGTGGTCGGTCGGGCTTATGATCTGATGATATATATGGAGATGAGCATCTTCCAGTCCACTAACCTCGGAGCCCGCAATCATAGAAATGTGACTAAATATATAACCAAAAAAGGGTAATAGAGGGGAAGAAGACAAGGGAAAAGGGGGTAATTATAGAGGAGGGAAAAGAAAGGGAGAAATGAACATTTAGTCTCAGCTATGTAATATACTTAGAGGTCGACAAAGTCAATTTCAAGTTTAAAGAGAATCTATTTATATTTATTCGAATAGTATTCATATTAATTTATCTTAATAGATTATTTGTGGTCCAAATGTAAACCATGTTCCAATTTGTAGGGTTTTTTCGGCTCGCAAATTTTGCGCAAACCCATAAGCAATATAGACAAAAAAATATATGACGTAAATTTTTTATATGCAAGCATATTCTCAAATATAATAAGCCATAATATATGCACAATATTAAACAGGAACATGACGTCAACACCCGTGTTTCCATGTTGAAATAGAGTCATTCATTGACTCTATTTTTGGGGCCTCGAAGAATGAAAGAAAGAAAATCCTACCCATTTCCTTCTTAAGTATAGGGTGGGCTCCACAGAACTATGTCCTATCATAAATTATTCTTCCATGTAAAATGTAAGGAGCAAATAGAGTATCTTTTATTTAAATCGAAGTATTGGGCAGGGGAAAAAAATCTTAGAATGCATTTTTAACTATGGATCAAAGAGTGTCTTAAATTCTTGTAGAAAAAGGTTGAATTCATATATCAAGAGTTGTACAGGCAAATGAGTCAATTTAAAAAAAAAAAAAAAATCCAAAAAACAATATTAAACATTGAAAAACACCATACAACAACCTCAAATATTTTATATTCATATAAACTGGGTTACAAAATACTGTTGAGATTATTTCCCAAAATAACTCTCTTGGAATTTGTAAAAAAATATATAGTTCAACACATATTCTATGAAATTTAAATGGGTTTTCCATAATGATTGGGATTGGGGCTCCTGCGGACCATAAAGAAAATATCTATAAGAATCAAGCTTGTAGAAATAAGAAAGTCAGTGATGGAAGGCATCAAGGCCTGGCAAGTAGAAAGAAAAAATTGTCAGTCCTTAGTTAAACCTTTCTATTTAAAGAGGTAGAGTAACTAGATGAAGACATTGAAAAATACAGAAGAATGTGATCAATATGAACTTACTATGATGGTATCCCATACCTTGTCATTTGCTTGCTAATGTCCTTTTATGGCTTTCCTCGACGGTTATGGGAACCATCTCAAGCGTCCTTTTCCCTTCATTGGAAATCTTGTCGACAACCTTTTTGAACCACTCCTTGGCATAGCTCCTCATGGGTGCCACGTTGATTTCATGCTATATTTAATACTGAATAATTCACTTTCCAAGTCCCTTAGATCAATAGAGAGGTTGTGCAATGCTTCTTCAATATCTTGGTTTTTAATCAAATAATCAACTAGCCAGTTTTTCACGCCATCTTCACCATGTTCAATAATACCATAGAAATTTTCAAATGACGGTCTTTTATAGATCTCAACTTGATCATCAAATTCTTGCCTAGTTAAAAACAACGAGTTGAATATCAATTTCAGGTCTTGGACTTCATGGGTGCTGCCAGCTAGATCTATCTTAGTTAGCATCATGCCATAAGCATCCTTGAGTTTCCTCTTCCTTGTTGCACTCACTCTTCCAGACTCAAGATCACTTCATTGCTACACATTCCCTCAACGATCCATCTTGCCAATGATTTCACACACAAGGAGAGCACAACTCATTACTAGAGCCCCACCAAGGTTCTACATTTATAGGGATCCACTATCTCCAACAGTATTTGATCTTCCCAAACATTTCAAACTTAATCAATATTATCTCATATGTATCACACAAATAAAGTTATTATGAGAGAAAATTATATAAAACGAAAATTCATTTAGAGACTCAAATTTATTTCATAAGAAATTCAACTTTTCTCCAAAATATGAAATTTTATCTCAAAATTTGCATGGTTGTCGCAAGAGTAGGATGCAATATTTCTTATGGATTTCAGAAACACCATATTGAATACCAATTTTCCTGCAATGATTTCATCTTACATTCAACCAACAGATTAGCAATATTTCTTGTACAATATATTTTCATTACAATATGTACCAACCACTTACAAAGTGATCTTATAATTGTCTACACTTAACAATTCAATCACAACAATCAAACAATTTATTAAATAGAATGAATTAACATTCTTTGCATATGCATTTTCAACAATTATACTTTCATTTTCCTAGCAATTATTACTTTGTTTCCTTAACAGAAATTTTTTTGTAGTCAATTCTCATGTGACTGCTTGACATGAAAAGTTCTTGTTGCAATGTCTAACAACTCCTGAAATGTTCTCAACTCCATGAGTTAGCAATAGTTGTAACATTTTAGATGTTAGTAAAATTATTTCCATTAAATAGCATATATGCATGCATTCACCAAAACACATTCAACAAATGCATTCAAGTATAACAATTCTATCATGCATAAGTCAAACTTTACCACTTACTGTGCATGTGTTCAACTCTCAATGCATATCTAATCAATGTACCTTTGTATTGATTTTCAAAATATTCTATATCTAAGTCATGTATCTCACCATTGGTAAATTCGAAATTCTGGCCAATGCCCTGAAACGTTTTCCATACACTTCCTATTGCCTATTCAACTATTTGGATGCCTTCCTTTTTTACCCAAACACTACACCAACAATATAATTATGTAGTTTTCATTAGTTTTAGCAAAATGGTTGCAGTCCAAACATTATTTAGAAGTAGGAATTTCATTGGATATTTGTTTGGTACATAGCCTTTCCATGACCAATTCTTTCTATAACCAAAAATGTCATGGTCTCATACATGACTAGATTTTTTGGCATCCACTCCTATAAGAGTGGCATACCATTTATTGCTTTAGTTATTACCTCATAACCAAATTAACATGACATGCTACTATGTCATTATATGCATTCAAAAGATAAAAAGATTTGATAATTATTACATGCCTCCAACCTTTACGACACCTAGTGGTATCTTATTCCCATTAATGCATTCAAATAATACAATAATTTGATTTTATAAAAATAACTCTAGCTGAGGGAATTCTTACCTAAATTCCCTTCAATAATTATACATCATAAATTTATAAAATACATACATGACTAGCTTCCCTTAAATAAATTTGATGCTACCTGGTTAGCCGATAATAGTAGAATCTCATGTGCCTCTTTTATCAATCTTATAATCAACGCTTTTGTAAATTCTAACCTTGTACAATATCTACTACAAATAGATATTCAGAAAAAGAACAGAAAATATACAATGGAAAATACAAACATTACACAGAGATTTTTCCCCTGGAAACCCAAACCGGGAAAACCAACATATTATATATTATTCATAGTGATACATTGTTCACAATACAATATACATATAGGAGCCAGCGGCATCCAAAACCCTAACTCGGTGACTTGGATTAGTCCAAAACCCTAATTCCTTAACTGGAAATAGAAAACCATTGACAAAAACCATGTGTCGAAAAACTACCTAAATACATCACACGTTTCTCAAGGCAGAAAAATCCCACCCCCCTCTAACCCCCCTACGCGCTTGGAACATATGCTTAGACACTACTACTCGTGAAAAGAATATAACACATACCCAACATTCTCCCACTTGTTGTTTTATTTTCATACAGGGGGTTACAGGGTTACATAGTCAACAATCCAACGCAGCAATGCCCATGGATCCTCTACACCAAGAGAACTTCTCAGTGCTCACAAATTTTGTTAATGAGTCTGCAAAATTCTTCAAAGTGTCCACCTTCATCAGCGATACTTTCTTTTCTTCAATCATGTCTCTCACAAAGTGATATTGAACATCAATGTTCTTTGTCTTTGAATGATAAGCAAGGTTCTTCGCCATAAAAATTGCCCTCTGACTATCACACTCTATCCTTACATCTTGTTGTACCAACCCAATACTTTGAACACAATCTTTGTAACCATACTGCTTCCTTACTTGCATGAGTGGTTGCCATGTATTCAACTTCTGTAGTTGAAAGTGCCACTACAACCTGTCTTTTTCTCATCCAACTTATTGCTCCTCCAAACAGATTAAACACATACTCGCTTGTAGATCTCCTACGATCCAGATCTCCAGCCCAGTCTACATCCCCAAAGCCATTTATATCCACCACTCTGTGAAATTCCGGTCTTCCTTCGCAGCACAATCCATAGCTAGCAATGCCACGCAAATACCTGAAAACCCTTTATACTATTGTCCAATGTTCCTTCCCTAGTTTTGACATATACCTGCTCAAAACTCCCATTGCATGTGCAATGTCCAATCTAGTACAAACCATTTCATACATCAAACTGCCAACTGCACTTGCATATGGAACATGATACATGTCCTCCTCTTCTTCATGTGTCTTGGAACACTGATATGCAGATAACTTTACACCAATAGGAATAGGAACCTTGATCGGTTTACATTCCTACATATTAAACCTCCGCAATGTTGTCTTGACATCTTTTCTATGATTTAACCAGAGTTTCCTCCTTTTCTGATCTATTTTAATTTCCATGCCCAAAATGAAATTTGAAGCATTGAGATTCTTCATGTCAAATTTAGACGACCACTGAGTTTTCACATCCTGGATAATCTCCTTGTTGTTTCCTATCAACAACATGTCATCCACATACAAGACCAAATAAATCAAATGATCACCAATTAATTTAAAATACACACAATGATCCTCTTTTCTTCTTGTGAAGCTAAGTCCCAGCATATAGTATCAAATTTTTGATACCACATCCTTGGTGATTGTTTTAAACCATACAGAGAATTTTTCAGCTTGCATACTAGCTCCTTCTTTTCTTTCACAACATAACCTTCTGGTTGCTTTATATAGATTTCTTCTTCCAAATCCCAATGCAGGAATGTTGTCTTCACATCCATCTGTTCTACTTCAAAATCAAATGCAACAGCAATAGATAACAAAAATATTATAGAGATTAACTTGGCAACATGAGAAAAAATCTCACCAAAATCAATTCCCTCAACCTGGGAATAACCCTTTGCTACTAGCCGAGCTTTGTATTTCTCCACTTTTCCTTCTGCATTCATCTTCTTTTTAATTACCCATTTGTTGCCAATGGGATTTCTTCCAGTTGGCAACTCCACTAGATCCCAAGCCTCATTCTTATCCAAAGATGCCATTTCTTCTTCTATGTCCCTTTTATAGATATTTCCATCCTCTGAATCCACTGCCTCCCTGACAGTTCTAGGATCATCATCAGTAATAGACAAAGAAAAATTTGAATGGAAATCAGATGGACTATACCTTTCTGGTAACCTTCTTTCTTGAACCGATATCCTTAATACTAGTGTATGGGGATTTTCTTCTTCTGATTCATGTTCTTATGTAGAGTCTAATTCATCATCCTTTAAATCAAACTCTATCTTCTCTGGTTCTTCCTTACTTGGTAGGAATTTCTGTTTAACAACATCCTTCATTTCTCTAAATACCACATCTCGGCTATACACTACCTTCTCAGTTTCTGGGTTCCAAAGCTTATAGCCTTTGAGACCATCTTTATATCCAATAAAGATACATTTTCCAGCCTTCTTATCCAACTTACTCCTATTTTCCTTTGGAACATGAACATATGCATCGTAGCTAAATACCTTAAGATGTGTGAGAGAAGGTTCCTTACCAATCCATACCTCTTGTGGAGTCTTGTCATCCAACGCTGATGAGGGTGATCTATTGACCAGATAACATGCAATACCCACTACCTCTGCCCAGAATTCTTTCCCTAACCCGGCACCACTGAGCATGCACCTTGCTTTTTCCATCAATGTCATGTTCATCCTTTCTGCAACTCCATTATGTTGAGGTGTATATGGAGTATTCTTCTGCCTTGATATACTGCACTTCTTACATAATTCTTCAAATTAAGTCCCGCAGAACTCTCCTCCATTATATGTCCTCAACACCTTAATTTGTTTCTCTGTTTGATTCTCAACAAGAGCCTTAAACTCTTTAAACCTGTCAAAGACTTTAGATTTCTTCTTGATGAAATATATCCAAGTTTTCCTCGAGAATTCATCTATAAATGAGACATAGTACACTGATTTTCCCAATGATGGGACCGACACAGGTCCAAAAACATCACTGTGAACTAGTTGTTAAATTCCTTCTGCCCTCATTGTACCAGAGGGGAATCTTACCCGATTCTTTTTCCCATATAGAAAATGTTCACAGAAATCAAAATCTAGAGAAAAGTTAGACATACCTTCAACCATACCTTTACCATGTAGCAATCGAAGACCCTTCTCTCCGATATGCCCCAGTCTTTGATGCCACAACATAACCTTTTCTCTAGAGACTGTAGGAGTTCTTTCTTCTTCAACTCTAATATCAGGAACAATGGAACTATTACACCCATCACTAATAGTGCTTCCTAGCAACTTATACATAGTTCCAAACCAAACTCCCTTAATCAACACCATTGCTCCTCGAACCATCCTGCAAGTTCCCTTTTAAATATTGTTTTTACCCCTGCATCTTCCATTTTTCTTACATAAATCAAATTTTTGGCCATACCTGGGATGTGCAAAACACCATGCAGTTTTCTAATCCTTCCATCTATGAGCCTCAACTTGACCCTTCCTCTTCCTATGATTCTGGTTGTCGAATCATTACCTAAGAAAACATTACCTCCATCATATTTTTTATATTCGCAGAACCACTCCCTGTGGGGAGTCATATGAAAGGTTGCACGAGATTCAACCAACCATGCCTCATGATCTGCATGTGTGCTTGAATAGGACAAGTACACATCCCCTCCTTCTTCCTTGGAGGTCTTTTCTTCTGTAGAAGAAGATTCTTTAGATCCCTTCTTTTTATCAACTTTGGATCTACACTCCTTCTTGTAGTGCCCTTCTTTTCCACATCTCCAACATACCCTTACAAAATTTTCGGGAGATTTAGATCTACCCTTAGACTTAGATATCCCACTTGAGAAACTAGATCTATTTATTTCCTGGGAACGTGCCCTTGCAAATAATGTGTATGTGCTATGTCCTTCCATATTCTTCCATCTCATCTCCTCCGACAACAAGGATGAGACCACTTCTTCAAACTTCAAAGAAGTTGTATTACTACCTATGGCCACAACCAGACTATCCCAGGAGTCTGGTAAAGAACATAACAAACTGATACATTTATCTTCATCTGAAATTTTAATATCAACAAATACTAACTAACTTACCACAATATTGAAGGCATTCAAATGCTCTGCCACTAAGTCTCCATCTCTCATCCTCAGGTTATACAACTTCTTTCTCAGGAATAGTTTATTTGCCAGGGTCTTAGAATGATACAACTTCCCCAACTTTTCCCATAAATCCTTGGCTGTAGCTTCCTCTAACACATTCAGTAATACTAAATCATAGAGACACAGTCAGATTGTGCTCTTTGCCTTCCAATCCAAATTTTTCCAGTCATCTACAGAAGTTCCTGTAGGTGCAGTACCTGGATCTATCATGATCCACTGATCTCTGTCCACTAAAATATCTTCCATCTTGAGCTTCCACAGCTCAAAACTTTTCCCATTAAACTTCTCGATCTCCATCTTCGAATTGCGTGCCATTTCTTTTCAACTGAAAAACAATACCACAGATCTCCCACTGTAACAAGGCTTATCATAGTCCCGAGCCAAACCCTTGACCACAAAGGCGTCCCCCTGAAGCCAATAAAGCTCTGACACCAAATGTAAATTCTAACCTTGTACAATATCTACTACAAACAGATATTCATAAAAAGAATAGAAAAAATACAATGGAAAATACAAACATTACACAGAGATTTTTCCCCTGGAAACCCAAACCGGGAAAACCAGCATATTATATATTATTCATAGTGATACAATGTTTACAATACAATATACATATAGGATCCAATGACATCCAAAACCCTAACCTAATGACCTGGATAAGTCCAAACCCCTAATTCCTTAACCTTAAATAGAATACCATCGGCAAAAACCATGTGCCGAAAAAACCACCTAAATATATAACACGTTTCCCGAGGTAGGTGTCACGTTTCCTGAGGT
>ML783952.1:131216-149909 GCA_009831015.1 Picea engelmannii | reverse complement strand
CCCCCCCCCCCCCCCCCCCCTCTAACCCCCCTGTGCACCCGACACATACACTCAGACACTACTACTCGTGCAAAGAATATAACACATACCCAACAGCTTTAGCTTTCTGTTGCTTCCTTCCATATGTAGCAATATTAGTAGTAGCACTTGCAATCATGCAATAATTCTCTCTTTCGTGGAACAAAAACCATTATTACCAACTTTCATATTAATATATTCAATAATAGACCAACTTAGTCTTATTATGTTATATATATATATATATATATATATATTAACAAATCTACATTCGTCAGTGCATATTTATATGTACTAAAAGTGCATCTTTCAAATGCTCATAAATGCATATGCATTATAATTTCATGTGTTAAGTATGGATGTCCAACATGCCATATCATATTTGTTGCTAAAACAATTGCATCAAACTCTTTCTTCATGTACAACTTTCCTTTGTGTTTCTAGCTATCCCCAAGTCTCACTGGATTCATGCATCCCTTTTGTGCTCTCGTTGTAACCACTATACATGATTATTTCTTCCCTGGGCCCTTTTCTAGCCAATCCACTCTTGGCTACCTTTGAGTTTCTAGCCACATAAGTTATGTTGATATTAATTTCAGCATTAAACTAGTTTCTAGATCCATATGAACAAAAACATACATTATCAAATTGCATTTATATTCATGCTCTCTTATTGAATTTAGATCCTCAACCTCCATTTACGTTTCTGGACCAAATGGGTTAAGCCTTTCCTTAACTGAACACTTCATCACTTGTGGTTTCTTGAACCAATATTTTCTCCTTTCTTGGCTATTTGGTTTTAACTTGACTAGCATAATCAATTTCAGCATGTTGCAATGTTACACAATGTCTTCTTTTCCAACTGCATAGAATTAACCAAAAGTTGTTACCATTTCTCTTACTTTCCATCATAGATTACAGTGATAATTTCCACCCCTGGAATGTCACTTATAGATATATTCCACTTGATATAGATTCTCCTTAAATTTTCTTTCTTTTACATACTATACCAAGCATACAATCATTTTCTCTTCATGGTTCCTTATTGTTTTCCCTTTAGAAAACTTGTTTCCATTATCATAAGATGTTCAAAGACATGAATCCATCCTAGAATATTTCTTTCATGTATGGAAAAACCCTTCCTTAGAACCTAATTGCATTTTATGGATCCAATATGTACATAATTCATTGCTTATGTACTTGTTGGGACTTCTTTAGTATGCACACACCAACATTACTTCACTCATGGGGGTGCTATCCAAAACAATAGGACTCATCCTTGGAAATGTTTCTTTTTTCTCCAAGTACACCTTATGTATTTATTTATCAGAAAAATAGCATCATGAAAGATAATTCTTTTGAGAACAATCCTTCCCATGATGCATTACCTTATCTGTATATTGAAACACTTTATGGTCAATGGATCTTCACTACTTCAACAAGTAAATATTTGCCTCTTGTTCCTTGATTCCACTCTAATTAGAATCAATGGATTTCTTGTAGTAATTTCCTTCACCCATAAATTTTCTCTTCTTGGCTTCTCAAGCCTTCATGGCTACATCTAGACTCTTACCTTATCATTATTTAGTCTTGGCCTTTGATCATATTGTGAAATATTCTCATCATAGCACTCTTTCCTTGAGTACCTAATCCAGGTGGATATCAGTGGCCACCCACCTTTTCCAGCTGGCTCACAACACCTTTCTAGCAATTTTGATAATTTACTATTTTTAGTAGTTTTTCGGGTCATGAACTTTCGGAGCCGTTTTGAGGCCCTAAACGATGTTTTTTGGGGTATGTTGTGGTCGAAAAATTTCGTCATGAAATTTTGTGCAATTTTCGTAGTCCTCATATAGATCTTTCCAATGGGCTATCATACGCCTAAAATGGAGATCGTATGCAAAAGTTACGACCCTGGGAAGTTGATGTACTGACTTACCGAAACGGGGCCCACATGACTTTTGGCACTTCATCTCCTAGGGTTAGGTTTTTGGATGTTTAGGGTTTTTGAAACTCCTATTTATCGTAAAAAGGCACTTCATCTCTGAATTATTCCATACAGACAGATGTATGGAAGACCGCCTTCAAGTCAAAGGAAGGCCTTATTGAATGGTTGGTCATGCCCTTTGGTCTAACAAATGCTCCAGCTACTTTCATGAGGATGATGGACGATATCCTATGACCATTCACCAATACTTTTGTAGTGGTGTATCTGGATGACATTCTCATTTACAACAAGACTTGGGCCAAACACTTGCAGCATATTCAGCAGGTTCTACACACCCTGCGGCAACACAAGCTATACGCCAACTTGGAAAAATGCTCCTTCGGCATGGACAGGGTCCATTACCTAGGCTACATCATTGATCAACATGGCGAACATGTGGATCCAGCCAAGATTCAAGTCATCTGTGACTGGACAGCCCCAACCACACTCACTGAGCTTCGAAGCTTCTTGGGCCTTGCCAATTTCTACCGCAGGTTTGTGTTGGGATTCACCCATATTTCATGGGCCCTCAGCCAAATAACTAGGGATGGTGGTAAGGCAAAATTTGCGTGGGCCCGGCCCCAACAACAAGTGTTCGATGATTTGAAGCAGTTCTTGTGCTCATCCCTAGTACTTTCACTACCAGACCTGCAACATCCCTTTGAGATTGAGACTGATGCTCCAGACTATGTTGTGGGTGTCGTTCTCATGCGGCATGGGCACCCCATGGCCTATCATAGTGCGACACTATCATATGTTGTCCGTAAGTACCCTACTTACGACAAAGAAATGTACTCCATTGTGAAAGCATGTCGCTAGTGGAGACATTACATTCATGGGAGGGAGAGATTCATCCACACTGATCATAAGCCACTGCAGTTCATGCAGACACAAGAAAAATTGCAGAATGACCGCCATCAAAAGTGGTCCACATACTTGCAGCAATTCCACCTCAACATCAAGTATAAAACAGGAAGCACCAACTACGTCGTTGATTGCCTCAGTAGACCACCAGTCACAGCACTCACCACAGTGCTAGACTCTTGTGGCCATGAGACCTCTGGATGGCCCCAACTCTATGAGACAGACCCGGACTTCGCCACCACCTACCAAATATTGGGTGCAAAGGCAGTTATCAATAATTTCCATCTTCAGGATGGGTTGTTGTGTCGTTTGGGCCATATATGTGTTCCATCAAGTCAGCGAGTGAAGCTGATATGGGAAGCCCACTACAGTCGGGTGGCAGGACACTTCAGCGTCGAAAATACAATGGCGATGCTACAAAAACATTTCTACTAGCCGAAACTTCGACGGGAAGTCAGCAAGTATATCAAGTCTTGCACTATGTGCGCTATTGCCAAACCAACCACTAAGAAACAAGGCCTATACACCCCTCTTACTACTCCTGACAGGCCATGGGAATCCATCTCAATGGACTACATGTTGGGCCTCCCATCCACCAAGTGGGGAAATGACTGTATTTTTGTGGTTGTTGATCGCTTTTCTAAGATGGCAATTCTAGTTGCTTGCAAGAAGAGAATCACAGCAGAAGGCACTGCCAAGCTCTTCTTTGAAGGAGTTTATGTACATTTTGGAATCCCACAAACCATTGTCTTAGATCAAGACAGTCGATTTCTCAGCACATTTTGGTCAATCCTCTGATCATTGTTGGACACCAAGCTCACCAAATCCACGGCCTTCCACCCCCAGATAGATGGCCAAACCGAGGTCATAAATAGAAAGATCGTGCATATCCTACGCATGTATAATTCCAAGCACCCTCGCACAAGGGATGAGAGTCTTCCCTATGTCCAGCATAGCTACAATTGAGCCATGCATAGCTCAACCGGCCACATCCCCTTTCAGGTGGGGTTGGGATTCCAACCATTGGGTCCCATAGATGTTGCACTTCCCCTTGCGGTCACCTCGACCGACTCCTCTCCTAATTCAACTGAGGCTGACAAAGCCACCTGGTTCATTGAGAGGATCCAGCACATTCACCAATAGGTTTAGGATATCCTATAGAAGTCCAATGACAAGTACAAGCAGCTCCATGATCAACATCGATTTCCACATAAGTTTCAGGTGGGCGAATAAGTTTGGTTGCACTTGCAGAAAGAATTCCTTACAAGACCCCATTGGAAGCTTCGCCCACTTCGTTATGGGTCGTACACCATCACCAAGGCTGTGGGGGATAATTATTTTTCCCTCAACATTCCTCCTTTCCTTGGCCTACACCCAGTGTTCAATGTGGACCTCCTTCGGCCTTATTTCCCACCATTATTGGACACCTCAAACGTAGCAAAACAATTGACACCAACAGAGCTCAGCCTCGAATCCATACAGTAGGCATCCAATGATTAGATTGTGGACACACATATCAAGGGCACTCGACAACAAAGGATCCAGCTTTATCAAGTCGTCAAAGCAGGGCAGCTCCTGCACCAAGGCAAGTGGCTCACCCGGGGCCAAATTCAGTAGAAATTTCCTCATCTGATGGGGGGAACTCAATGCAATGGAGACCATTGCTTCCTAAGGATGGAGGATTGATCCAGGTGGATATCAGTGGCTACCCACCTTTGCCAGCTGGCTCACAACACCTTTCTAGCAATTTTGATAATTTACTATTTTTAGTAGTTTTTTGGGTTTTGAACTTTTGGAGTTGTTTTGAGGCCCTAAACAACATTTTTTGGGGTATGTTGCGATCGCAAATTTTCATCATGAAATTTTGTGCAATTGTTGTAGTCCTCGGATAGATATTTCCAATGGGCTATCATACGCCTAAAACAGAGATTGTATGTAAACGTTACGACCCCGGGAAGTTGATGTACTGACTTACCCAAAAGGGGCCCACATGACTTTTGGTGCTTCATCTCCTAGGGTTAGGTTTTGGGATGTTTAGGGTTTTTGGAACTCTTGTTTATTGTAAAAAGGCCTTGAGAGCCTCATTGTAATCATCTTCTTGCGAATGAGCGTAGCCGTCACATCTCTTCTCAAAGATAAGCCGCCACCATTCCAGCAAGCTTGTTTTCCGCTGCATTTTATAGTTTCAGCTTATTTCCTTATTGAATAGAAAATCAATTTTATTGTATCTTCGTTATTCTGTGTTAAGCATCTAGTAATAATCTATAGTCATTTTGTTCTGCTCATAAAATCTGGATCAGTGGTATCAAAGCAGTCTGCTCCTTGTCGTCTTAATGCATGTCCCCAACGAGGTCGGGGTACAAAGAGTTAGGTCTCAAACTTGTTTCTCTTGAGGACAAAAGCTCTCGCACACCCAAGAAACCTCTCATGGAAGGAGAAAAGAAAGATGACAGGATAAGAGATCCTTTCAAACTGTTGGTTGAGGAAGCCCTCATGCAACAGAGGAACAAGATGATGGATAATTTTGTGCAAATCCTTCGGCAACTACCAACAGGCGATGTATCCTCTTCGAGCGGAGGCACCGCCCCCTTCAAGGTACAAATAAACTTCTATATTCCTATATTTGAAGGTCAGATAGACACAGATGTTGTAGACAAGTGGTTGAATCTACTAGAAGGGTATTTTTCATTCCATAACTTTTTGAATAGAGTAAATATTACTTTTGTGCTCCTCAAAGTCGTTCCCCATGTCAAAGATTGGTAGGAAACTTTCTGTGAGAAAATGGAAACAAAGGAACCCTCATTATTTACAGTCACGACCACCTGGGAATCCTTTAGGGATGTTATTAAGGAACAATACTACCCTGTCGGAAGTTATGAAGACTTGTATACCAAATGGACCACACTGTGGCAAGAAAGAGACCAAGTAGTGTCGGATTTCAAAAATATTTTCCATACCTTGCGCACCAAGCTGGGTATCAAAGATTCAGAGTGACATCTAGTGCTCTGCATAGATACATCCAGACCAAAATGGAATTTTTGGACATCTCATCCTTGGGCGTGACCTACCGATATGCCGTCAAAATCGAGCAGAAGCTCAAGCAAAAGACACGACAATTTGGGCCGAGGAACGTTGACAGCTGAATCAAGAATTCTATCCACGTTGACGGTCGAATTAGGAATTATTTCCACGTTGGGAGGAGCATGCTTCTGCATGGACTGGAAGAGCTGGGGAATATTGAGGGTGCGATCGTGATTAGGTGGAAGGCCATCGGGAAAGTTCTCGAATCTGATCTCCTCAGTAGACTTGGGATTCAGGTGTCGGTGGTTGAAATCTATGTTAAGGAAGGTCACGAGAACATTTCTAGAGATTAAAACACTGGCCAGTTGCATCAAGGGATTTATGTGACCCTGTGCAGGATATGGGAATAATAGTGCATGATATTTTACATGCTCCATCACTGCTACCACAAGAAAAAATCATAACTTTGAAGTATATGTACAACTCGAATGGCTAGTATTTCGATGTGAAGGATTTTAGAAATGATGGGAGTATTTAAAGAATTTCACAGTGAATTACAACACAGTCTAGTCTACTATTGATATTGATCAAAATATGTTTGTTTCGGAATGAAATATCAACTTTCGGTCCCATCCTTGCTGGAATCTTTCGTCAGCTTTGGTACACGTATTGGACATCAATTTTCACCGTCCATTAAAAAATTAATTGAAAGTGGAAACATGTTAGACAAAAAAAATCAATTAATTAATTGAAAGTGGAAACATGTTACACGTCTCTCGAATAAATCGATTAAAAATAATAATTAATTAAAAGTATAAACAATGGAAACACGTTACACATCTCTCGAGTAAATTCATTAAAAAAAATGATTAAAACTGGAAACCGGTTGGACGTCTCTGGATTCAATTCACCAAATTTTCCCATCCTAAAATTTTGTGTATTAAAATAATAATAATAATTAATTGAAAGTTTACATTATTGAAATAATTATTAATGGAAAGTGTGTATTAAAATAATAATAATAAATTAAAAATTATAATAATTAATTGAAATTAATTATTAAAATAATAATAAATTAAGATGAAGATGAAACTTTATGCATTCACTAATAGTCTTTGAAAGCGATGAACTCAGTTGTTGCTAACACAAACTTAACATCCCAGAAGAAGGAAATCATTGCATATTCCTGAAACAAGCTGCAAAGCTCAGTGTAATGAAATCTTTGAAAGCTCAGAGTCTTGCCTGATCAGGTTTGAACCTGTGATGTATCGCATGGAATTCTTAAGCTCGCCAAGGGGATTTAACGACGTTTCAAACAAAGCTCTTAAACATCTATAAAACCACACAAATACCATCCTAAAATATTTGACATTCCCGTCCGAAGGAGACTACGAGGGCACTGAGGTGTTGGAAAGTGACACATGGGCCAACAGATTAAAAGTGTCCTCTCTAACGTTAGCATCGCAGAAATGACGTGGATAACATTTCCACTAGCTTGAATGGGTCATGCCATTTTGTAGTGTGTCTATTCCTCCTAGTTTATCGTTAAAATGGAGTTAATGGGATCCAATGGCGCACAAGACAATTTAGTCGAGGATGTGTAACTTTGGTCTTGCCCATAATTAAAGATATTAATATTTTATAGAGGAAAATGGAGTTAATTGGATCTAGTGGCCTACGAGACAATTTAGTCGAGGATGTGTAACTTTGGTCTTGCCCATAATTACAGATATTAATATTTTATAAAGGAGCATCGTTGTACGTGCGAGTTCATCATTGCGAGTTCAGCCACAAAATATATCATGCAAAGCATAGAGGTGGTGGGAAATCCGTACTTCAGTGACAATATGACAGGGGTTGTTTCAAATGTTACGTTGACAAATTTCTGACGGCTATGTTGACAAGATAATGGTTGATATCCCAAATAACCTGGGTAAAGAAGTCAATAAAAAAGACTATGTGGCAAGAGGTTATAGGTTCAAAATTGGAAGGGGGTTTTTAATGACAGTAATGGTGGTTTCTCAAAACCTGTCAACCTATTGATAGGTTTTGGACAATACTTGTCCCTAAGATGCCTTTGTAGAATTAAAGGGGCGAATGAGAATGTTGTAGTAATTTGAGAAGAAATTTCATATTAATGTTGTTAATTGGATTCATAAAGATATTACAATTAAAATGATTGTATTTAAGGCTGGTTCATTATCATGATGAAAACCTCTTACTATAACTTTCAAATTGATGAAAATATTATATGTCATGAAAAGAGAGTGTGTAAATCTAGACTCAAGAACTTGATATATATTCTAGGTTAAATTCTACAAGTAAATGTATGATATTTAAGCTATGAATTTATTTTAAAGATGATGATGAAGCTCTTGATAATGATAATAATGGGGTTTAAAAATCCCTACTTTAAATTTTCTATGTGTTGGTCATTTTTCCAGGGATATTTTGTGTTTAATATTGCCTAAAATCCGACTACAAATTGTTGGATCTACATATTTGAGTTGCTAAGTCCTATAATATGAGTGCCCCATGGGTAAGACTGAGTGAAAAGAAAAGACCAAACTCAAAACATTTAGACAATCTCATTTAAAAATAATATTTTTTGGTTGTGGATAAAAAATTTAATAATAATATTTGAATTCATAAATTAAAAATTTATAAAACAATATTAAGTTGTTCTCAAATTTTATTGTCAAATGTAATATTGTTAATAGAAGATGATGTAGAAATCAATTTGGTTTATGGAATTTTATGAAAGGTAAAAAAATGCTTAGTTAATTTTGAACTTTTATTTTTATATGAAAAAACTTTAAAAACGTGTTTTTTTAATTAGCACACTTTTTATTAACTAAAATATATATATAGAGAGAGTAAATATTAAAATATTTAATTCTAGGATAAATTTGAAAATAAAGATATTTAATTTTAACACAAATTACAAATATGGATATTTATTTCCAACTTAAATTACAAATTTTAAATTAAAAATATATAATTCATTCATTGCCTTTTTATTTAAGGGTGGAGGATTCATGCCTAGACTCTCTAAAATTGTGTCTTACATATAGACTATATGCCTCTCAACAAATGTTTCTTAATAATGATGATAATGAGATGTGCCCCACATATAAACTATATGTTTTAGGACAAATGTTTCTTAATAATAGTGACTTTCCACATGAGGAGAGGTTGTCAATTTATAAAAATTTTATTCTTAAAACTCTCTTGATATTTATTAATCTATAACTTCTTGCAAATATAAGTATCATTAACAACAAATGTTTTTTTTTGGTTATTTTTTTAATAAAAGAATGTCACTCCTACTTCAACACTATAATGCACTAATAAAAAATAATGACTTCTTTCTTTATTTTTTATTCATTTCAATTATATGACACCAAACTTTTATTGAAATTTTCAATACTCTAAACGTTTAATAGTTCTAATTATAATGGAATAATAATAATTCTAAAAAAATGTTTGTATTTTGTGATTAGTATACATTAGATTTTTAATTACTAAATTTAGTTTTTTTGAAATATAATTAATTAAATACTATTATGAATAAATTAAAATATGTTTAATACATGATTATTTATTTTCTTATTTCAAAATTACAATTTACAGAAAGAAGAGTTTTTCTTTAAAGCAAGACATTGGATAGCGATACCCTGGAATCTGTTAGAAAGATAATGTGGTGCTTTTATCTGTCTGGCTAAGCTAAAATGCTTTACTATTTTTAGTTTATGGAAATTTTATTTTGAAAAGCAAAATGGGACCACAGCCAGAGGAATTTTTGTTTTTACTGTGCTTTCTTGGGATACAAGGACCATATTAATATATTTGCTTTATGGAAATTTTATTTTGAAAAGAAAAATGGGACCACAGTCAGAGGAATTTTTGTTTTTACTGTGCTTTCTTGGGATACAAGGACCATACTAATATAGGTAAAGTCTGTTATTTAAATATTATTAGTTAGTTATTTATGGTATGATTTTTTGTTGATTAATGATTTTTTTTTTAAATAATGATAATTAAAATTGATGGTTTATGATTTAATGATTATGTTTGATTTTTGTTGAATAATAAACTCGGATTTTGTTTTGCATTCATAAGAAACGAACGGATCTTTAGTACAAAAATACTACTTTGAATAGTATAATTTAGGAAAGAGGCATGGCTGGTAGCTTCGGCCTTCATTAAAGAGGCTATGTACCTATTCAGCTCCACTTTCTTTGATATCTGAATGACGGTCTGTTAGTGATAAATGGTTGTTTCCGCCATGCCACTCTAGATGTCCCATTGACATAGGATAAAATAAATTTAGGTCTAACAAAGAGAAGGAAACAATGGAATGAACTTGAAAGTCTAGAAGAATCCAAGGATGATGTAAATGAATGAAGGTGAGTAGAAAATTATAAGCAACTCCAATAGTTTAGATTTTTGGAGTTCAATAGTGAATGTACCATAAAAGAGTTCAAGCCTTAGATTAGGTATGTTAATGAAGTTTTAGAGTTTTTTTATATTGCTGGTGGGAACTGAATTTGTTTTTGGAATTCACCCTGAGGGGACATGTGCAGGTATCATGTAAATTGTTATTGATTTAGGACCAAAGAAAATTATATGGTATTGTCATTAACATATCCTCCTTTTCAGGAGGCAAATAGTACAATTCTAACTAGGTTCAAACAACAGAATTGTATTTCAAAGAAAACCTATTTTCATAATTGGACCTAACATGAGTGAGGATCATAACAAAATAACAATGATGTGACATTAGGCTACTTTGTGTAATGAGAAACTACGCACCTATAAAGGAGTTGCTTGTAGACCCAACAAGAATCAGAACACAATGAAAATGTTTGGAAAGAAGTAGTGTGTTTCACATAAAAACGAGTCGACCACAATGTCAACGAGGGTTAGAACACAATAGTAATTTTTCAAAATGAAATAGTCTTTTTCAAATATAGAGAACTTAGACATATCAAAATGAGCTATCCAGGCCCATGAGGCCAAACTCAAATCCTTGCATCCAAAGCTTTAAAAACTGCAACATTTTGTTGAACAAAGGAGAAATGAGGAGGGGTTTCCATGAAAAAGGCATAAACCTGCAAAAAGATCCTCTTCAATCCATCGAAAAGACCAAACAGTGTCAAAGGATGGAGGCGAGGGCCGCAGTGGTGGCGTGGGTTGCGATTGTATGGGCACAAATTTTGGGGATTCCGAGTTTTCCAAACCCTTCTATCAGATTTGGCTTGAGGTGGTGGCGGCGTCAAAGGAGGAAGGCGAAGTTTGGTGGAGGAATTCTTCGGCCATTATAAACAAAAGATAAATTGGTAGTGATTCTTATAAGTTTCCAATATTAAAATGCTCAAGCATGATGGAAGTTCAATGGTAATGCAATCCAAACCATTGAGACTTGTGACATACTTCAACGCATTACCTCTCATCCCTTTTATGCATTGTGTCAAGTGTCTGGGTTGGGAAGAGCACAAGTATTGTATGACATAAACACAGTTCCAAACATATGTTATTTCTAACACATAAACACCTATATTATATTAATGAATACAATTTTTAAATTTTTTGTTTGTTTTATAATCTCCTTTGACTCTAATAAAAATTCTATTGGAAGAAACTATGAGGTGGTTTATCAATCTCAGTGCTAACTAAATTTAGCGAATAAAAAAATCAATTTGATCAATTTATTTTTCAAATTGAAAATTAACAATTCAAAAGACATCAATCGTCCCCCGATAATGAAACCCACATGATGTTAGTTTTCAAATTGCAATTTAACAATTCAAAATCCATCAATCGTCCCCCGGTAACGAAACCCACCTGATGCTAGTTGTAAAAATTCATGGCCGAATATTTTTTTTATTACATTGCGAAGCCACACGTCCTTCAACACAATAGCATGTGCAAATGGGTACCTCTCGCTCAGTCTTCGTCAGCTGCCACCAACCCCACACCTTCGACTACCCCTTTTCACTGAAATGCATACCAAAAAGGCATCCATAGTTGGCCCGAAAATGGAGCAAGAATGAATAGAACAAAACACTTTCTATGGGGATCAACATATTGAACAAGTTCTACATATATGAAAATTCAAGCATCCGACACGCAGCAAAAATTGTGAGTATTCTTTCTCTGAAAGAATGTCGGTAAGGAAAATAAGCTTACGAGCACAAATTATCCATAAAATAAGATGGTGATTACAGTGTTGTAGCTCTGAAATACTCGTATCTTTTGGTGGACAATCCTTGAAACCCTAACATTTATGAGACTCAGCTTACCATTAGCCAGAACCTTTTAAGCTACAATCCTAGGTACAAATTCAATCTAGGGTATTAGTGTTGGTTGAATCATTACCATACTAGAGTCCTATAAATAGAATGCAAAAGCAAGGATTGGAATTGGCTAGAGATATTATGAGAACACTACTTGCTCGAGGATATAAACAAAAATCAAATAAGAGGATATAAACACAAATGAAATAATGAAAAGGCTAAACATCATTATCCTTTCATTCCCTATTATTCATATTCCTCTCTTATTTCATTTTTAATTTTTTTTTTTCAACTTTTATTAATTGTCAAAATATTTATGGATATTAAATCTAATGAAAAGGCTAAACATCATTATCCTTTCATTCCCTATTATTCATATTCCTCTCTTATTTCATTTTTAATTTTTTTTTTTCAACTTTTATTAATTGTCAAAATATTTATGGATATTAAATCTACACCCATTAGTTTTTTTTTTAATTCATATTGGATTTTCTTTATATATTAAAATTATTTTATTTTTCAATAATAACAAAATTTATTTTATTTTTCAATAATAACAAAATTAATGACAATGGTTGCACAATGGAGCAGAATAGTTTGGCCTTCTGTTAAAAGTTGATTCAAACGTCAAAAAGAACCTCATATAGATATAACTAAAATAAAATAGTTAACTAAAACAAATTAAAAAAAAAAAATGAACCTCTCAAAAAGGTGCATTTCAAACGTCAAAAAGAACCTCATATAGACATAACTAAAGCTAGTACAGCCACAAATTCGTGGTTGGTGAACGTCGAAAGGATCGCTTGCAAAACCTGAACTGGGAAAGAGAAACTGCGAAGAGGTGGATGGAAGGAGTGGAAAGGAGTTGGTTGGAAGGAGGCAGTGTGCCCAGAACGTGGTTGGTGAAAGCCAAAGGTTTAGGTTAGCCTAGAAAATGAAACTCTAATCACTCATACGTGACAATCAGCTAGCCACCATAGTAAATTTTAAATATGATTAAGTAAAAATAAAAAAATAAACTAAGAATATTTCATCAATATTTAATTTTGTCCATACAAAACTGATTAAACACTAAAAACCTATTAAATGTGCCCATAATCAATAGGTGTACGCCTTTCAACTTAATAAAATAATTCTCATACAAATACATATAACTAAAACAAATTAAAAAATAACCAAACCTCTAGAAAAAAGTGCATTTCCTCAATATTATAGCATATGTTTAAATTAAAAAATTAGATGATAGAATAAAAAAAAGCAAGCGAGTTTACTTGTTCAAGAAGGAACCATTCATCAACGACAAAGAAAACCATATTACTATTAGTAGAAAATTAGATGGACAGCTGTGAAAAAGTGTGAATTAAAATAAAAAATAAAGTGGCATACCTGATTGGGTGTTTAGATTTAAATTTAACCGTCATTGAAAAACCAAATAGCTATATATTGAGGGCCTACAGACTGAGAGAGAGCGGTGCGGTGGGGCGCATGACATCACGGTAGCATGGTACAGTTTCCACATGACATTAAAAACATTTATTGTTTTATTATTATTATTATTATTATGTATATATATATATATATATAAAACAATACCAATATTAATTTTAAAATTTATTAAAAGCCCAAAACTTAGTTTATGCAAAACTACCTGTCACGTGTAAGTCGAACAGGCTTATAAGAGATGAGAACAGGCTTTTAAAAAAATTCTACCTAACCTAATGTTCAAAAGTTTTATTTTTATATATAAATTAATGTTATAAAATTTGATTGGTTAATAAGTTTGAAATGTTATTAGAATCTTCAAGTGGTTTACTTAAATTATTAATTAAAGTGTTTGTTTTACAAATCACATGAATACATTTATAAATTAAAAATGAAAAATGATTAAATGTGTTTATGTCTTGAAATCTCCATTTAATAAATTTGTGATATAGTATGTGTATTTATGAGATATTAAAAAATACATTTAATTTTACTGATATTAATAAATATTTCTCAAAATATTTTTGCTGAATCTTTATTCTAATACATCTTTCATTAATAATAAAAAATTATTATTTTTATTAAATATCCTTTATTTTTATCATATATATTTTATACTCAAAATATGTAAAAAATGCCTTTATCCTACACCCCACCTCTATAGATACAATATATTATTTTTATTTTTCATAATTTTAAAAATCATTTTATAAATAAACATATAAAATATTAGTTAACAAAGTGAAACTCACCATTTATACAATGCAATAAATAAACTGATAAATTTAAATTGTGAACTGAAACTTTATATAAAAAAGCAAATTATTATTATATAATGAAATAATAAACTAACTATAAAATAAAATTATTAAATAAATATAATGGTGAATGGCTAAATATGAATTAAAACAGCAAGGATGATATCTATCAAAATCTGTTTGTTTTGGAAATTTTAATGAATACTCTTAGATATTTAAATGGATTGTATCCAAATTACCTTGAGATGACACTAGACTTCGGTCACACAAACTCTTATGTGATTGGATTTTTTGATGTTTAAATGTTTTATGTTTTTATTTTTTATTTTTTTTTATGATGATTATCATTGGAATTAGGTAAAACTATTTTTTATTAAGGTAGGGTAGGGTATGTATACAATTTTACCTAGATTATTATTATTATTATAATGGCCAAAATTTTGGTTTCTATATAGCCATTCATTTCAAATATAAAGTTTCATAATCTCCAAAATTATGAGGAAAAATTAGTGCTAGAAAATTAGTAAGTTATTAAATAAAAATTCAATGTTTGAACATAGTAGGGACATAGTTTAAATGTTCTATGTTTTTAATTTTGAATATGTAAATATAATTGTAATTAAAATCAAAATTTTATATTAAATAATATTTTTGAATTCTATTTATGTTTTTTACAATCACTAAAATCCAAAATTTTCTAAATTTTTATAATACATCCATGGTATGCATCTATTACTTCACATTTTAAATTGGACATGATAGGTGGTTAATTATTATCTAAGTGGGACATATCCAATCAATTTAGTAAATGCATGAATTTTGACTTAAAAATCTAAATTTATACTTCTAATGATAATTTATTGTTTTAAAGTTTGATTTATGAAAAGATAAATTCCAATCCATGCTCAATTCAACTAATCCTCCTAAAGATTATTTAGGAAAATGGATTCCCATCGGTCTGTCACGTGACAGACCCTTTTACATGTTAGAATTGATCAGAGACACTTGAGAATGCAACCCTGGTTTCTTTTAGAATTTACCGTGTTAAATGTAGTGAGGTTTTGAGTTTGTTATGCATGGAAGGAGTGATAGAAAACCTCATGATATATTCGATATTTCCAAGATGTTTAGGGTTTAGGCAGAGAAAGTGGATGATCTCAATAATTGTTATGCCCAGATATGCACAGGCTAGTGAGAATGAACTATATTAGTGGTAAGCAACGGTCAATAGGCTTTAAGGGGGTCGACATCATAGCACGTCAGCAAGGCAAGATTATTGATTCCCCAATTATATTAGTGGTAAGAAACGGTCAATAGGATTTAAGGGGGTCGACATCATAGCACATCAGCAAGGCAAGATTATTGATTCCCCAAGGAAGGATTAGTCTCCAAATGAAGTGTTTTAAATTCTAAACTTTGAATCACCAAGAATGAGTATCTATGAGTATCCCTATATTGGAAAGAGAGTGCTACTCATGCATGATCATAGATTTAATTGATTAGCAAAAAAAAGTGAGGATAAATTAGTTATACAAGTTGCATCACCATACCAGCTATGCTAATTGTTCAACTTCCACCAAGCAATTTAAATTATTGTTGGGGTAGTAGCACAACATCCAATAGAGGCTTTCAACATACATGATAATTAAGAGATATTTGTTATTATATTAGACATGACGATCGGTTTCTTAACTAAGGGATTTTGAACAATTCCCCTTTTATCTAATTAATCCAAGGAAGAATAGCTACACACCCAATTGTAGGTATTGGGTAAGGTTAGGAATTTGAAATGACAAACTTGTAGAGGTCCCATTTCTTGTAGCTAGTGAGGGCTCAAAGAAATGGGGGACTTGTTGTAGCTACAATAGATTGACAATAAGGATATGTGAAATTTGAATGAGGTAGTAAAGCTTTAACTAGTCAAAATAGAAAAATGGGCATAAATACTTGTATTTGAAGGGTGAAGGTGAATTCTTGTGGAAGTGATTTTGGGATTACGATGTTTAAAACTTGATGAGTGTGTATATATGTATGTGTGTTAGGAATAATGTTTTCTTTAGATACGGTTGTGGTTTGTTTAGAACTGGTTGTGTTTGTTGAGAGATTCTCTCAACAACTTTATCTAAGTTTAGAATAAGTTAGATCTGACAACAGAACTGTAAATGTATTAATATTGTGTGAATAAGTAATGGAAATCAAATTTTGTGTGCATATGAATTATCCATTTTGGTATCAGAGCGGGTTTCCGCTTTAGGTAACTCCCTCACAGGAGGCCATATGTGAGAGTGTTTTTTTTATTTTTTTGGTGTGTGAGTATAGTTTTCTATGTGTAGTCTGCTGAAGGAAAGTCATTCTATGGTGCTATTGGTATATATGATATGTTAATATTATGGTAGTTGCGGGAGGTATTTACCCCCATGTGTGAACCTAACGAGAATATAAGACTCCGGGAAGCAAGAGAAACCCTAATGAGTTGGCTAATAACCCTAGAAGCCTTGTCGACTCAAGAAGATACTTTATAATAGGTTATTAGCCTTCAAGAGAAGAAGTCGGCTAGAAATAATAATAATATACTGAACATACACATATCCAGAAGAAGAAGTTGGCCCCAACAAAACTGGTAGAACCACTATAAATACAGGGCGCCAGTTCTCATTTGTAGCATCTTTGCAGTTTTCCCAGTTGGTGCGCATTGTAGTTGCAGTCTTGTGCACTGGTTTGGAGGAGGGTTGCAGGTGCAACTACAGCAGCAGCTAGTTTCAGTATTGGCTTGAATATCTCTTGGCTAGGGTCTGGACTATCTAATCATCTTTTTGCGATGCGTTATCCCTAGGGAAAGGTGCGCTACTCCTTTCTTGGTTATCTAGCCTAGGGTTTGCTTCCGGAGGAATTCTCATTCAAGTTTAAGGTGCTCGAAGGGAGGCTTCGGCCTATGGTTGGGTGACGAAGGTATCGTCAATGGTAAAACGAGCACACCATCTTCTATATTCTAACAGCTTATGGGCCCACACCCCTTCAGTCAGCCTAAAACACTGGAAGGAAACATAGTCGCTAGACATTGAGCTCATTGAGGAATCGTCGCTAGGGTTACTAGCAAGAGCAGTTTCGAAAAGCACTGTAGCTAGGGTTACCAGCAGAAGCAGTTGCAGAAACCCTAAACCTCTTGTCGAGGAACCTTAAGTGACAAGATTGACCTAATCTCCAGATAGATCAGTGCGCCCTAGCCCAACGCATCTCCTGGTACTCTCAGAAGGCCAAGACATGAAGTTTGGATTTTTGGTCAAATCTAGGGTTTGACCAAGTCAAGCAAGCCATGATGAACTCTATGAAGTTTGAGAATAAGCTAGATGGAGCCTCTAACTTCAGAGCATGGAAGACAAGGATTGACCTCATCCTTGCTAAGAATAAAGTGTTGGATATTGTGAAAGGAAAGATCGTGAAGCCAGAGTTTAAAGAAGGAGAAGAGAAGGAACTGCAAAACGTTGTAGCTATGGAGAAGTTCAAAGACGTTGACATCAATACCATGAGTATCATAGTGGATTCCATAAAAGACCACTTGATACCCTACATCTCCCATCTTGACTCATCAAAGAAGATGTACGATTCCCTAACAAATCTCTTCTTAGTCAGAAACATTGGACAAGTTATGAGTCTGAAGAATGAGCTCCGTAACATGAAGATGAATGACGACGACAACATAACATCATACTTTGTAAGGATATCAACTACAATCTATTGAAGAGATCACTTCAGAAAAGGAATTGGTGAACATAGTACTCAATGGTCTTCCCAAGACATGGGATGCATTTGCTGCAAGCATGAACATAAGGAAGGAGTACCTGACATTTGAAGAACTTTGGACTTGCTGTGTGTTATCTCCGATATCTAGGGATAACTAGGAGATCATGTCTTGAGGCCCACAGGTCCTAGACATGGAGTACCGAGAGCAGGATTGACCTGAGCATGGCCCTGGAGGGCCCATCTTTCTTCTTCTTCGCCAGATTTGTCCTGTCAGTGGCAACAACTTCCATCACCACCGGCTTGGACTTGAATCAGAGAGGACTCTTGCTCCATGAGGTAATTGGTCCAAGGCATCATGGTATGTGTCATATTTGATCATTATAACCCTCTTATATGTGCATTAGGTTCCTTTCATTTCTGATGACTTCTTGGATCTTACACTAATCCACTTGACCATTGTCGGGGTGATTGATGGGGTGACTTAGCAAGTTGATATTCATGGGTTTTGGTTAGCCACCAAGGG
>ML783952.1:55676-71595 GCA_009831015.1 Picea engelmannii | reverse complement strand
TTAATAACTCATACATTATTATTATTCACTTGTAATTAAAATGATTAATATTTGTGAGAGAAAATTTGTCTCACATATTATTCATTTATTAATTATGGAAATTGGTTTTCATGTGAGAAACCACCTCACACCAATTTGACATTGTTCTCAATTGGAGAGAATCAAGGGTATGGTTGGAAAGTCTTTGGGTAGTTTTGAGACTTTTCCATTTTTAAGCCTAAGATGGTTGAAGATCCTACTTTTAAGGATCTTGTTTTTCCTACTTTGTAATTAGATCCTACAAATGTGTTTCTTGTAATTAATGCTCTTAGTTGGACA
The DNA here is from genome assembly GCA_009831015.1 of Picea engelmannii. Classification (NCBI taxonomy): domain Eukaryota; kingdom Viridiplantae; phylum Streptophyta; class Pinopsida; order Pinales; family Pinaceae; genus Picea; species Picea engelmannii. The sequence continues at coordinate 71,277 of ML783952.1, read as the reverse complement.
GTGAGTAAGGAAAAACTATATATATTCCTTATGTGAGCCACGTTGAAAAAGAGAGAAAAGAAAGGAGAGACTGCTTAGCTATTGAAAGTCATAGTGTTGAGCTAATGAAGAACCATAGTCCTTGAATGTAAGAGAGTTTTGAGAGCTCACTTTGAAGAAGGAATATAGAAGATTTGCATTCCAGTTGGAGCAAGTCCGGTGACGTATCCCCAGAGGTGGAGGGGTGAACTCCGTTATCAACATTGGTTGTCTCTCTCTTATTTGCCTTCATGTGTTTTTCTCTATTCTATGTTCATTTACTTATGTTTATGTGTTTTAATGCATTATGATAAATGAACTAATATGCTCAATAAAACCTGTATAAGCCATAGTCAATTTAAGGATCCTCATATTGTAAACATTTGGGAGAGTAGTACTCGACCCTTTTTTGGATCATATACGCTGCCATGCAACCTTGTTCTAATTACGTCTAAAAAGAATCCACCCATTGCACTGCAAACGTATTCGTCCTCAGAATACGGGGACAATGTTAGATATTTTAGTGGACAAGCAAAGATGTGGCAAACTTTCCACGATCACACATTAAATTTATCATTCTTTTTTACTGTATATTCTATCCTTAATCATAATGGAAGGGCTCGATTGTTGTGATTCCCTTCTGAAAAGTTGTGTAGTGGGGTGGGCTAAAGTATCTTGCTTGGTGGTTCCTATTGTATTTCAATATGTAAAAACATATGCTGTTAAAATTTGTTAGAAATAAACATAGTTAAAGGATCATAACCAAATATTTTCATAGAAACATCAAATAAATAATAAGTATGCATATAAATACATATAAGAGTTTTGTCTTAGAGATTTATATCTTGGTATGAAAAAATAGTAATTAACTTTGGCCAATTTAGTAAGTTAGGCTAATATTGGCTAAACATTTAATAATGAGTCTTTTAAGTTTTTAAATATTGTTTCATGACATTAAAAAATTTGGGAAAATATTATGGGATCATAAATTATCAATAGTTAATATATTGATAACCAAATCAAGGTGATTGAGTAAATATTAACCCAACATTTTTCTTTTAAACTTGATTTAGGGTAAACACCTATTTACCCAATACCATTGGCTTGTAAACCACCAAGGGTTAACTCATGGATAATCAAATCAAGGTTATCATAATTGTTCTATGATCAAATCAATATTAACCCAACATTCTCTCTTTAAACTTGACTTGCCATAAACATTTGTTTATTAAAAAGGTATTTCGGAATACAACATTGTCCTCTATCACTTAGGTTTGTGTCTAGACTTTGAAGTGATGACCCACCTAGGTACTCATGCCTAAATATGTATTAAAAGCATATGCCCATTTACATATGTCATTAAATTCAACTCCATAAAAATACTTATAATTGTATGCCAAAACATGTAATACTTGAAGCATTTACACTCATCATTATTCACACCGTTCTTCATGCCAAATAGTCGAATTAAAAATTACTTAATCAATTACTTCTTCATTCACTATCCTCTTGTACTTCTACCAAATTAAACTTTATCCGAAATTAAATTCCATATGACAGTGTACTAAAATGCTTAACACCTTAAATTTCAAAAGAAAACCTTCATCAATGGTTCCATGCACATATATTTTCTTTACACTCCAAAGCTTCACATTAACACAACTTGAGGATATATATGAATAAGATTTGTAGCTAGTAGGTTTCTTAGTATTATCATATCCATCATTTGGATTCCAAGATCAGATAGAACAATTTTTCATTGCCCATTTCTCTACAACCTAACTCTGAGTTGGTTGGCATTTATGTGGAATACTCCAAATGCTTCTCCCTCAAAGATCCAGTACTGGCCTCTAAGATATTTGTTATGTTGTGTTAAGTAGAAACCCACAATGAGTTTCTCAAGCTATCATCATTCTCCTCAAAGATGTTTTTTCTAGTGATTTTGTCACATGGGATGGCCATCCTCCTTTCACCAATGGAGCCACCTAGAGCGCAGTGACCTTCACAACCAATATGGGTGTTATATGTATATTCATCTAATCAAAGGTTCATTTAAGGAATTATACATATCTCTCATATTAGGATGTAGATATATTAATGTAGAAAATACTTATTTATGGAATATGATTTTTTTTACTTTCAAATACTTATCCATATATATAAACATAATTACCTTTATATACATACATACATAGATATATCAAGTTGATATAAGTTGATATAAAATTATTTCAATGAAATATCATTATTTAATTAATATTTTTAAATGTCAAATGTCAACTTTATTTTAAGCAGTCACCAAGTTATACATCTCCTTCATAATGGGAAAAAGACCATTAAAGTGTTTTAACTATAAGACGTGTTTTACTTTCAATTGTTTTATGCATTATATATCTAAAAAAATATTTTATTTAAGGTGGACATTGATATATTTTATTTATGCCTCACATTGAAATATTCATATTGGGATGCACAAAGCACATATTGATGAAATAATGTTTTACTTAATGTGGAAATTTTTATTTATGACAAAAACTGATTTTTTTTTATCCATTTTTTTTAATGTCACATGTCAAATCCAAGTTAATCACTAAAGGAATTACACATCTTCCTCATAGTGGGATGTAAAAAATAAGTAAATAAGATTTGTTTACTTTCAATTACATACATGCATATATATGTATGTAAGGCTATATGAGAAAGTTAAGTTTAGGAACACTGAGGCTTGGTCGAAAGAAATTATCTGTAATATAGGAGTCAAACAAGGTTGTCCCCTACCCTTTTCAACATCTATATTGATAAATTTGAAGATTGTTTGGAGAATGTGTTGCCTCAACTCTCGCTAGTATAGTCATCATCCTCCTTCTTTATGTTGATGATATTGTTCTTATGGCGAAGAGTCCTTATGACCTAGGTAAGCAACTAATAAACAGAAAGGACTTGGCATGACTAAACACTAAAAAAACAAAGTTTATGCTAATTAAATCCAAAAGGATCACTTATGATACTTTTTTTTTATCACAACAATAGCTTGGAGGAATTTCCTTCATACAAGTATATTGGAATCAATATCCACCACAAGATCAATTAGAACTATAACAGTGAAAAAATGGTAAATGGAGGGTGGAAAACTTATTATGGGATTGAAAACAATTGTAAATCAACAAACCTTTGCCTTTGGGATTAAGAAAAACTCCCCTTTCACACTCTCATCACTCCAGTTATCTTATATGGATGTGAATCTTGGGGTAAAAATATATGTAGAGAATCCCAAAGAAACATACAAAAAATACAAAATAATTTTATAAATTATAATCTCAAAATTAAGGGCAATGCACCCTATCATATCCTCCTCATAAAAGCAAGTATTTCCCCATTGAGAGAATTGTTATGATTAGATACCTAATGTATAAGAACAAGATAAACAACATGGATGACAAGAGGCTCCCAAAAATTGTTTCAAATTCTATCCAAAACCACTAGCGGCTCAAGTGAGGATGACATAAATATGCCAAATCTTGGATAAATCATTGGGGAACACAAGAAGAATTCATCATGCAAAATATAGATAATATTACAAATATGATCACTTCTAGATTTAAGGAGAATATGTGGTGTGATGAAGAAGTAGTGGATAAAAGGAAATTAATATACTACAAGGAGGTGGTCAACCCTAATTTAGAAGATCAAAATTGCCTGTGACTTTTGAAAAGTGTAAATAATAAAGACAACATTGCTAAAATAAGAACAAACTCTCACAAGCTACATAGTGAAATTGAGCATTGGAAAACTCCCAAAACACCATGGGATGAGAGAATATCTCACATTTAATCAACATTACTAAAATAAGAACAAACTCTTACGAGCTATGAGCTGGCATTGGAAAACTCCCAAAACACCATGGGATGGGAGAATTTGTCACCTTTGTGAAACTAAGCAGGTAGAAGATGAAAAACACTTCCATGGGGATTGCCCCCTATACCCATATTACATACCAATTTAAAAATATATGCCACATTATGGACCTTCCTAACCTCCTAAGTCATCAAAACTATGGTGATCTAGGAATGCTTCTCTCAATTCTTTTTGAGCATACAGAAATACAATTTTAAATAAATTCAATTAATATCTTACCTCCTTAAGGTCCGATAGACCAATTGGTCTCAGTGGACATTAATCGTGGTCTTAGTGGAAATTAATCGTCGTCATCATCATCACATCATAAAGTTGATATATATAATTATTACACTTATGGTGGACATTGAAATATTTTATATATGGTGGACAATTAATTTTTTTTTGTTATTAATATTTTTTTTTAAATGTCACATCAACTCCATGTTGAGCACGAAAGAATTAATCATCTCCCTCAAAGTGGACTAAAAAAAGAACCTTTAGACACAATGATTTATTTGTTTTGTTGACAAATAAATATAAATTGTTTTATTTTATTGCACCCACCGAGGTGCTCTACAACCCATTATGGGGGAGATGTAATGATGATGGTGATGATGATAAATTCAACCCTATTAAAAAAATTAAATAACTATGTACCTACATATTTAGATAACAACATATAAATTAAAATTTACACATTAAGAAATTTGATCCTCTAGATCCCACTTTAAGATAGATCTACATTAGTTCATCTATATGCATTTTTTTTTTTCCTCAGAAAAAAATCATAATTTCATTATATCATAACAAAATTACATACACAGATATGTACCATTTATTACATAACTTCGTATATATTCTCCAGTAGAAAAGAAAATTGTTTATCCCCCATGGATTCAAAAACATACCTTGATTACATTTTCCATTAACTATTAATCAAATTAGACCCCAAAAAAGAATAATAGCCATCTGAAGTAGCCCCATGAAAATACACAATCCATCTATATATCAAAAAATACTATGATCCAGTCAAAATAGTAGTAGCTCCTCGCAATAGAGGTATTTTTCCAGCCTCTGGTGTCAAGTATCATGCCTGTCATGAAAGGGTTTATGGTAGAATCCCCAAGTTCCATCAGAAGTGTGTTTTGTAACATACCATAGACCGAAGTCTAACTGTGTGGCTTCTTTGGAAAGCCTTCCTGCCAATTGATTCCTTTCCTTGTATATATGAGAAAATGAGATAGAGTCAAAAAAACTTTTAATACAAATTACATCCTCTAGTAATGGAAGCAAATGAGAGATTTGACATCTGTGGGTCCCATTAGTCCAATTGATGACAACTAATGAATCATCAAAAACTTGTAAGGCTCTGCATCCCTTCTCTACAGCAAAAATCAAAAGAAGTTTTAAAGCCATAAGTTCAGAGTAGTTGTTTGTGCCATTCCCCAACCCCTCTTTAAGGGTAAAGTAATGTGTCTTTGAGATATAAAGGAATCCACCCTCACCACATTTTGTTTGATCAGACGGGGAAGCACCATCAAAATATTCCCATGGGATATTAATGTCAGGATACTCCTCCCATACAGCCCTTGGTTGTGTCATGGTGCCCCCACCCGAACCCAAGAAGGAATTGAAGATCCCAAAGCAATTGACAACAACCCTTTCTGATGAGAAGTTTTCATCCTAAAATATGTGACCATTTCGGGTGATCCAAATCCCCCAGGCCAGAATGAAAGAGAAGGCCCGAAATTCCTCTTGTCTGTGACCAGGCAGCCAAGCCTATAGGGATAATTCAAAGGTATTTCCATGCCAATCCCAGAGGGAGGGAAACAGGTCCCTAGAAAAAGCCCAGACTTCCTTAATGAAAGGACAATGTAAAAAAAGATGATCCACCATTTCTGAATGAGATTTTCAAAGAGCACAATGGCCTGGCCCGAAGAAAATATGCCTTTGTAAATTGTACCAAGTGGATAATTTATTTGCCAGAATTGACCAAACCAACAATTTTCCCTTCGTCGGATAAGACTGTTTCCATATCTTCTGCCACCACCAAACGGGCTCCTGTTGTTGCAGATCCATAGATAACTTTAAATAACCAGATTGAGGAGTGTATTCTCCATCCCCAACGCCACTCCAGAGTAATTCATCATCTATGTCTACCAATTGTATTGAAGCTTCCTGAAGGTTCTGAGTGTATCTATTCCAATGTATCAAGTCATCCTCTATAATACCAAGCCCATGTCCTGACATCCATCCTTGGTTCCACACATCTATAAGTAGTGGATCGCCCACCTATGGAAGATGCAGGAAGCCACCCATCGCCAATATTTGCCTAGTTCCTTCAGGAAAAATATGTCCCATATGACTCTCGGGCCACAGATCCAAGCCAAGACGAACCAAATGTCCAGAGCCCACTCTCCACACCAGTTTGTTCCCCACCAGATAAAAATCATTAATCAAAGCCTTCAAAATAATAGAAATCCCCGTCGAAGATTTGTTAGCATTTCAAATCCATTCCAAAATGGATAGAGGGGCAATATATTTTTGGTGTATTACCTGAGTCCAGAGACTAGAAGACTTTATCAGTCGCCAGGAACACTTTGCATCAAGAGCTTTAGAGAAATATAAAATATTTTTTAGGCCCCAGCCACCTAAGGATTTTGGAGTCGCAATTTGATCCCAACGTACCCATGGTAAGACTTTCTTGTCTTTATTTCCCTGCCACAAATACAAAAAGAATTGCTTTCTCATATTATCCAGTATGCCTTTGTGTATCCAGGTTCAAGACATCCAGTAAACCATAATAGCCTCTAAGATTTTCTTTACCAAAACTAACCACCCAACCCTGGAAATCCAATTATGACTCCAACATTTAAGCCTTTTTTTCTAGTTTTGCAATAATCCACCTCCAATCAGTCTTCCAATAGTCATTTGGTTTCATTTGAAAGCCAAGATACTTCAACCCTTCATCAAGATCAAAGACTCGAAAGGGGAGTCTCATATAAATGTAATGTGATTCCTCCCCAGACAGAGAAGAGAGTGTAACACTTGATCTATGTGCATTGATTTCCATGCCAGTGGCATGTTTGAAAAGTAGTAGTCCCTCACTCAATTTTTCAATATCCTGTCTGGAACCGTCACAAAAAATTAAGATGTCATCCACAAATAGTAGATGTGAGATGTATAATCTTGGAGAAATTTTGATGCCTCTAAAATTTCCAACAAACTTAGCCTCAGTTAAGAAATGACTAAGGCACTTCGCAACCAGAAGAAAGAGGAGTGGGGATAGAGGACAACCCTGTCGAACCCCCCTTTCTACTTTGAAGAAAGGAGAGTTTGTACCATTGATCAAGGTAGAAAAATACACTGAGGATAAACAAGCCGTAATCCAGTTTGTGAAAGCCACCCCAAAGCCAAGATGAATCAACATCTAAATATAAAGCCAGTTTACCCTGTCAAAGGCATTTGAGAGGTCAATTTTGATCACTTCACCTTTGAGTTCCTTAATTTTCATGTTGTGTAGACCTTCCTGTGCCACCCCGATAGCCTCATGGATCTGTATGCCTTTCAGAAACCCAAATTGTTCGCACGAAATATGCTTGGAAAGGATATCTTTTAATCTGTGGCTAATGACTTTTGAGATAATCTTGTAGATATAGTTACATAAAGAAATCAGGCAAAAATCATCAAAAGTAGTTGGATTATCAAATTTTGGGATTAAAGCATTGAAGGTGGCATTAAGAGGCTTGTGAATATGCCCATTTTTCCTGGACTCCTTCACTACTTTTAAAATGTCATTTCCCAGTAAGTCAAAGAAACCCAGAAAAAATTCAATCGACCATCCATCAGGACCTGGACTATTCCCTTTCTGGAAGGTATTCATGATAGCTAACAATTCATGTTCGGTAACCTCCTCGATCAAGGACTCCCACTCATCATCCTCCACAAATCAAGGGAAGATCTTGGCATCTTTCACAATTTCAGCAATTGAGGAGCCTGCCTCAACCTTGAACAGTTCTTTAAAATGAGAAATCCCCAAAGATGATATTTATTTGAAGGCATTGACCAATTGTCCATCCCTTTGGGTAAGGCTCCAAATAGTATTAGTCCATTTCCTGCCTTTGGAAATGGAGTGGAAAAAAATTTTGTTCTCATCCTCGCAAGCGAGCCAAATAGCTCAACTTTTTAGATGCCATAAAGCTTCCTTTTCAACTAAAATAGTTCTCCTTCAAAGCTCCACTTGAACAAGCTCTTCCCTAGCTTCCTTGGAGAAAAATCCTCTACCAGGATCAACCTGCCAATCCATCAACATTTTTTCAATATTGAGAAGCTCTTGATCCTCCTTTAATTTTTTCTCATGCATCCAGGAGATGGTAGCCTGCTTTAATTTCCTTAAGTTGTCCATAAAATGAATAGAAGCATGTGAGGTAGTTTTTGTTCCTAAGGGGATCCACAAATTACGAACTAAGTCTTGTTACTCGGGGTCCTTTAACCATCCTTCAAAAAATTTGAAGGAGTTGGGGTTCCGACGAACCCTTCCGCTTATTTCCAAAACAATCGGGTTATGATCTAATTCCCCACTACCAGCAAACCATTGTTGAGAAAGGGCCAAGGATTCCACTAGGTCCTCCTTTAGTAGGAAACAATACAATCGTTTTGCAACCCTAGCATATCCAACCTGCAGATTCTACCAAGTACGTTGTAATTTAACCGGCTCCAAGTCTAACAGTTCACGAGAATCAAGAAAATGAGTGAAACAGTCAATCAAAGGGTCCAATGAAGATCGGGGGCCCCAAACCTTCACCGCTCCCAAGGAAAAATTTAAGTCCCCTCCCACAATAACCTCTTGTTCATAAAGCCAAGGGCACAAAGCCAGAGAATCCTAGTAACGTTTCTGCTCTCCATAAGGACCATATATATTAATAAGCACCAGGGAGCATCCTAGCTTAGCTGAGAACATATTGAGGCCAATCCTCGAATCGAAACACCAAACCCTATCACATTTGCAGCTCTTGTGATGTCACCCAGTGGCAAGACCCCCAGAATGACCTTTTGCATCCATCGCCACAAACGACCAACCGAGAAAAATTGCTTCCAAGGACATAACCACTACTTCACTAAGCCCCAGGGTTTCTTGTAGAAATATAACATCTAGGTTGATAACAATAAACAATATTTTTAAGGATGATTTTTTTGCTGGGCTCGCCAAACCCCTACAGTTGAAAGAGAAAATTTTCATAAGGAAAAAAACTCTTGGGGTTTCTTTGCTCTAAGTGCCCATTCAATGGAGGATTTTCTGCTAGAAGCCACATCAATTTTGGATCGGTTTTGTGCCAGAAGTATATGTTATCTCTTGCCTCGACCCCAAGACGAAGACAAATCTCAAGGGAGAGACCCCAAGTCCGACCCAATTGGATCCTCTGCACCGCAGCTACCCAAATCCTCATTTAAAACAACCATTTTGCGGAGAGAATAGCATATCCTGGACCCCTCAGGAGATTGGGTGCTGGAAGATGACTGATTACTGAAAATGGTAGCAGTCCCACAAAATGTCCAAGACGAAGTAGTAAAGGAAGAAGCAATCTCCAAGGGAAAGGTTAATTCAATAGAGGAAGAAACCACTAAACTCCCATTCACAGGGGACACTGAAATGTGGGGCTCCTCTGTCACACAAAATTCCCTTAACACTTGACACGAGGGAGAAAAAAGGGTGCTAATCGAGGGAGGAAAAATAACCCTAATAGGAGAGAGGGAGAAAAAATATGGCTCGGGATGGGGTTGAGGGAAGGGCGAGGGAATACCCACCGAAGAAAAAACATCCAACCCCACAAAGCCCATCTGAAGCAAAAAATCAAATGTAGATGAAGCAACCGGAGGAAAATAAAATCGTTTCTTACCCAGCACTAGCAGAGACCTTGGGAACGCCAACAAAGAAGACTTTTGGACCTTTGTGTAAGCCAAGTCGCGATCAACTGAAGAAAGACCTACAGGAGAATAAGGGGGTTGCCTACGATCCATTCCAAAGTCCATATTCTGAGAAGCTACCGCTTGTGCACCCTTAGAGACCCCGGGCCTTGAAACCGCATGACCTAACCCAAGGAGCTTCTTAGCTTACCCTTGAGAGGCAGTTTGCAATCTGCTACTCCATTCCCATAAGCATGACATCTATGGTATCTGAAGGAAATGCCTTCATAATTCAAAGGCTGTAAAAAAGAACCAGAAGTTGTCTCTATAGTCAGATCCTTTAAAAGTCTCGGTCGAAGATCCAACCTCACTAAGATCCTAGCCACTGACATTAGGCCAGTGTCTTCAAAGGAGAAATCTACCTCCAAAAATTATCCCAACTTGTTTCCAATAGCCGAGAAACAAACAAAGTTCCAGTATTGCATAGGGAGGCTCGGTAATCGAACCCAGAGAGAAACCACATCCACTTTCTCCAACATAGCATAAAACATTAGAGTCTAGCGCTTAAGAACAATGGTGGTTCCTGCCATAGACCAAGTTTTATAGAGAACCCAAGCGACCTTAGAAGAGGCCGAGGAAACAAAAGCAAACTAGCCCTTAGCTAGCAACCGAATACTGGGGGAGGTTGAAAGAATAGAGCCCCATGATTTATCCACCTAAGAGTGAAAGAAGGCAGTGCCCAACCGTTTTCCACACGCCCGACCCACCACGGTGAATTTTGAGAACTCAACCACCCGATCCATGTCAATGTCCTCACCAAAGACCAAGTTGTTTGAATCAATGTGATCTCAATCACACTGGGAGCCTCGATGTGTCGAGCGCTTTGCAACCCCGACTTCCTTCGGGCGTTCGTGGCCTCTTCCCCGTGCAAATCCTTTGGAACCCGAACACGGAGGAGAACCAGAAAGGCCAGGAGCCCTGCCTAGAGAGGGAACCCCCCAAATAACTCACTGACAGTCACAACAAGTTTCGAAAAATATCTCGTGTCATTAATGAGCTCCAACGATGAGAATTGAGCCCTCTATATGCATATATAATAATAGAATTTTAATTTTAATTTTTTTTAATTAAATTATTTTATGATAATTATAATATGGTAAAAGTGTTTTCAATATTTTTATTTTTAAACAAAAATGATAAAAATTATTTAATATGTTTTAACATTTTATTTTTAATTAAAAGATTGGAGAGAATCTTTTTAAATATTTAAGAAAATTGTTTTTTCAACTTTTTCTCCTTTTAATATTATAAAGATGAGAGATTTTTTTACTCTATTAATTTTTAATCCTTTTAATAATATAAAGATGACAACTTATTTCATTCCCTTAATTTTTAATAAAAAAATATTTCATTTATTTTAACATTTTATTTTAAATTAAAAGTTTGAAAATAATATTTTTTAAATATTCTTGATTTGAATCACTTAACAAGTTTTATAAAGATAGGAAAAGATTATATTAAGTAAAAATGTTGAAGCTTAGGCTTACATCATAACTAATAAGGTGCAAAATATGGTGTCTTCCATGGTGATGCTATCCATAGAGCTTGATAAGTTCTTCTGAATCAACCAGAAAAAAGGCCATACATAACTTAAAAAGAGTCCAAAAGGGAAAATTTGTTGCAATGCCAAACATAAAACAATTATTGTTAGGTTCAGAAGTTAAACTATACATAACATATCTATTAGAAAATTAGAGGTGAAGTGTGACATCTAAGATCATGTTTTTCTCATTATTGAAATATTGTAACTTCGAAGAATATTCTACCTAAGAGGGAATGTTGAATAATATTATTATATTATATTTATTAGGCCCTATTGTGCCTTTGTAAAAATTGGCCCTTTCATGCCTTGACAATTAAAAATTAAGTGGGAAAAGTGATTGGTTGACACAGACTTAATTTTAGGTTGGCTAGACCACTATTTATAAGGGAGGTCAGTGCCTCATTTGTTCATTCACTCATAAGCTATGCAACAAGAGGAAAAAGTGTGCAAGTATTAGAGGAGAAGATGTTGCAACTAGGGGTGACGTCAAGGAGGGTTCTTGGTCTATGTCTTGGTATCTCTTGGTTAAATAGTGCGCTACTCTTTCCTAGTGAAGGAGTAGAGGAGGATCTTCTGCTTTGTTTATGGTGTATCTATATTGAGGAATTTTTGCTATGTTTTCTTCCCCATGAGGGTTTCCCAAGATATTTTGTGTGTCTCTATTGTTTCTTGGATTTTCTCTCTTTCAATGATCTTATTTATGCAACTAATGAGCTAAATGATTATAATAATAAATAAGACGTAACCACTACTTGTATAAGTAAAAATTCAACATGGTATCAGAGTAGGCCTGAAGGAGACCAACTCATAATTTATAAGAAGTGACTAGCTTCAGCACACCCTCTCCAAGTTTCAGTTTCAGTATTGCAGTTGCTGCAAAATTAGGGTTTATGCATAAACCCTAAGTGTGACATTTTCATTGTTTGAGGAGGACATTGGAGAAAGTAACCACACCTAGGAACTCACCCTAGGAGGGCGCATCTAGTCCCTAGATTAGAATTATGAAATTTAAAGTTTGAGAAATAAAGGTTTCCTCATAAAACCCTAAGTTGCACTTGCAGTATCAGTTGTAGTTCCAGTATCAGTTGCAGTTACAGTATCAATTGCAGTTGCAATTGCAGTATCAGTTATAGTTCTAGTTCTAGTTCCTTCATTCTAGCTTCTACACTAGTTGCAGTGCCAACACCAATTGCAGTACCAATTGAAGTGAAAGTTTTTGTGAATTGTTGGGATTGATTTTTATTGTCCTAGTGCGCCTTACCCTAGAAAATCTATATCTACCTTTAAATTACAAGTTGCAACACCTTTGAAGTTTTAAAGGTCTGTTATTTATTGTCATTGTTGTCATATGGTGCCACTACATGTCGATATTGTTAGAGGTATGTACTTACATATGTTTAAACTGTATCATTATTTTTAAATGGTATTTGTAGGAGAAAGGATCTTTTGTTTAAAAAAAATCGTAGATCCAGAGGGATCTCAGATCCAACACATTCATAGGAAAAATGCACCTCATATTTGATCAATTTAATATGCCTCTATTTGTTATGATCTTATGAACATATAGGTTGTATTTTGATATGTTGAAGTTATGACTATCATACTCACTATTGGTCAAAACTAAAGTCAAAAGTATTAGATTGATTAAGGTTGAGATTATAGAGTTTATTCTCTAACTCAGATTTTTGTCAAGAAAGCATATTATCTTAGTACAAAGGATGGGTTGAAGATAATACTTGTCATCTTGAGTGAAGGAGACTCTGAAGAAACGAAACAAAACTCGTTCTTGAGGACAAGACTCCAGGTTCCAAGTTTGATTGATTAAATTGATAAGATTCAAATTTACACATATCAAGTTTAATAACTACTATACACTATATTTGTGATAGAAATATTTGAGAAGTTTTATTATTGAATACTTTGTAGCATGTGAGCACTATTGAGATAAATGCTTATGTTAATCATTTACTAGATATAACTAACATCTCCTCTAGGAGAAACTTCTTGTTTTGTTTCTAGTTTACCATGGAGGAATGATTGATCACAACACCAAAAGATTGTTTCTCTCATTCCTTATAATTGTGTTTCTTACTTTTTACCCTTGTTTCGGGCATGTCAGAAGTGATAGCGCTGAAGGAGCTACTGTGACGATCGTTCTCACTATTGTTTTTATTATTATTATAAATAGTATTATTCTTGTATGTTGTTTCTCCCCCGTTGATCTTGTTCCAGGAAGGTCACGGGTGATAACCCTGAGGGAGATATAGTGATGGTTGCATGAGGAAACATATTAGATGAGACATGGAGTAGACTGATCCGAAATCAGATTCAGAAGCCTGACAGGGCATGAAAAATGCTCAAAAATGAAAGTTCTCGGAATCCGACGAAACCAACACCATTGCGTTCGTCTCGTCTTCCTGATTTCGGTGGTATAATTTTTTTTTCAAACGAAGTCCGTATGGAGAAGATATCGCATTATGTCTGCCAGGCCAAACAGGCAAAATTTTTGGATGCTGACTGTACCTATCCGTACAGGACATGTGGCAGGTCTGTATGCTGACACATGGTAGGTTCCGTACAGGACACGTGGCAGCTCTAGGGAGTGCCACGTGTCAGGTTGATTTGGCATTTTCGGCGCGCAGTTGGACCAATCCCGAGGTGACACGTGTCACCACTGGAAGGGTGACACGTGGCACGGGATGACGTCAGCAGCATACGTGGAGGATGACATCAGCATCGTATGGAGATGACATGGCAGTGTTGACTGGGTGTACGAAAGGTGACGTGACAAGGTACGGAAGCTGACGTGGCGAAGTGATGTGGCAGTACGTCTCTGACATGTGGACCAATCGGATATCGACACGTGGCAGTTTGTTGGAAAGTGATTGGGTGCCACGTGGCCCAATCACGGGTTGCCACGTGGCACCCTGGTTTTTTCCAATATGGTCTATATCAAAAGTTTTGGTGTCGTCGGGGATCGAACCCGCGACCTCCTCCACAGTCAAAGTCTTCGCAACGATCCTCCGACCATTAGGCCACGTGGTGGTGCTTGCAAATGGATCGGCGCATATTGCATTTGAAGTCCGTGTGTTGTTTGACCGGGATCAAAAAGGGCTTAGCCCCAACCCTCGGCGCCAACTATATGACCTCGCCACATAACCAACAGTGCGGGCGGCCCACGGACCTCGGCGGTTACCACGGGAGTTAGCACGGTTATAAACTTGGCACTGTTATGGTTTGGTTTTTGAACGGTTATACAACGGTCACCCGTGGTCATATGACTATCCACCATAGGACCGGGAGCCGAGACAATAGAGCGAGCACAAATAGGGGTGGCCCACGCTAGCGCGTGGCCACATGGCCACCCCATATGACCTTGCCAAAAGGGGTCGCGCCCAGGAGAAGGGGCTTAGCCCGTATTTAAACTATAATATGGTTTTAAAGTGGTTATTTAAACCAATTTTTGGTTTATTAAATGTAATTAAGCCTTTTTAATGTAATTAACTCATTTTTAAGGGTTATTGGGCATTTTTAGAACCTAAATTCGTGGAGGAAGTTGGAGATGGAAAACCAACTTCCCCACTATTTAACCAAGGCCATTTTGAGGCTATGGGGACAGATTTTGGTGAGAAATTTAGAGAAGAGATGCTGAGGCAAAGCCAAGTCAAAGCCAGTTTGAGGCAGAGAAGCTGTTGAGGAGGAGATGCTGTCAGACGATTTCTGAGAGCTTCGGACATCCGTTTCAGGTGCCGTTTTTTGTGAAATATTCTAGAGATCTGGGTGAACATGACCAGATCAGTCTGGAAGCCATTCGGCATTGTAATGATGTACCATTGAGTTTTCGAAAATAAATCAAGAAGCCTCCCCCACAGAGAAAAGGCCCGGAGACGTAGGCAAAGTTGTGCCGAACTCCGTTATCAACCTGTGCATTATGGTTTTCTGTTTTTCATTGCATTTTAGATCTGCAATTATGTTAATGGCTGTATAATTTCTTTTCTTTTTTCTCTCTTTCGTTAAGTTTCCCAATGGTCAATTAATTCATGCAAATAAAAACTCAACCATAAGTCATTCGAAAAATCCTGATGGATCAAGTGGTATCAGAGCTAGTTGACGTTTGGATTTGAGTTTTGCATGTTAACCAGGGAAAAGCTGCAGCGTGGTGAAGGCGATCTTGTTGCA
>ML783952.1:35933-54974 GCA_009831015.1 Picea engelmannii | reverse complement strand
ATTAATGTTAGACATTCCTTTGCAAACACAAGAAACCCTTATGAAGTATATAGGAGGTTTTCCTGTGCATATTAGAAACACTTTTTTCATGTTTGGACCCACTAACCTTGATGAGGTTTCTGTTCAAGCTACGTATATTGAAGCAGGAAAGGCAGGTGTGTCAGGGGAATCGTCGTCTTCAAGGAAAGAGGACAAGAGGAAATGGCATGGCAATGGCAAGAAGGCAAATGCAGTGTCAAAAAAGGAAGGCAAACCCTCTTGCAAGCATTTCAAGAAAGAAGGACATGATGAGGAGAAATGTTGGCAGTTGCATCCCGAGAAGAGGCCAAAGTGGTTCAAAGGAAAGAAGGGAACGCAAACAATGGAAACAACATCAAAACCCATAGAATTGGGATCAGATTCAGGTGATGAAAAGATCCCATTGGTTGGTATGACAGGTAAAAATGGTGAAGATATTGATTGTAGAAGCAAGTTGTTTCATATAAGAGTAATCATGTGACACACTAAGGTAGATACATTAATTGACAGTGGATCTCAATCTAATCTAATCTCAGAAGAGTTGGTTAAGAAATTGGGATTAAAAACACAAACTCATCATAAGCCTTACACACTTAAATGGATGAGCAATCATCATCAAATGCACATAACAAAACAGTGCACAATCAAATTTGCAATTTCATCTAAGTATGTGGATGAAGTAACTTGTGATGTTGTGTCATTAAGAGAATGTGGAATGATATTAGGTAGTCCATACTTGTTTGATCGTAAGGCAATCTTCTACAGAACTAAGAATCAATATTAGTTCACTAAAGTAGGTCAAGATTATGTGGTTCATTCTCATCGTGTTAAAGCAAATACAACACTTCAAACAAGGGAACAGTTAACAAATATAGTTGTTTCAAATGAAGTAATTGATCTTAAGCAAGAACAAGATATGGTTGTTGAATGGAAAATCAATCATAGGTTGCTTCAAGATAAGATCATGTCGTGCAAATATTTAAAGTATATCAGTTCATTTGCAGTCGTCTTCTTGATACTGTTATTAACAATGTTTTCTACATGGATGATAGTAGCTTCAGTAAGATGTGACAGGGTTGCAATGGCTAACAATATATTGTCAGTTGTCATGATTGTGTTACGGATGATCGTGATGAGACAGGTGCACAGGACAGAGTTCAGAGATCCAGAGCAAGCTGGGTGGCCTATCCTGAGCTTGTTGAGTGGTCAGTAACCTTTTGGGGACCAAAAGGTCTTATTGTTGGGAGGTGTGATCCGAAATCGGATTTAGAAGCCTGACAGGGCATGAAAAATGCTCAAAAATGAAAGTGCTTGTAATCTGACAAAACCAACACCATTGCGTCTGTCTCGTCTTCCTGATTTTGGTGGTATAATTTTTTTGTCAAACGGAGTCCGTATGGAGAAGATATCGCATTCTGTCCGCCAGGCCAAACAGGTAAAATTTTTGGATGCTGACTGTACATGTCCGTACATTCTGTATAGGACATGTGGCAGGTCTGTACGCTGACACATGGCAGGTTCCGTACAGGACACGTGGCATCTCCAGGGAGTGCCACGTGTCAGGATGATTTGGCATTTTCGACGCGCAGTTGGACCAATCCCGAGGTGACACGTGTCACCACTAGAAGGGTGACACGTGGCACGGGATGATGTCAGTAGCATACATGGTGGATGATGTCAGCATCGTACGACGATGATGTGGCAGTGTTGACTGGGCGTACGACAGGTGACGTGGAAAGGTATGGAAGATGACGTGGCAAAGTGACGTAGCAGTACGGCTCTGACATGTGGACCAATCGGATGTCGACATGTGGCAGTTTGTTGGCAAGTGATTGGGTGCCACGTGGCCCAATCACGGGCTTCCACGTGGCACCCCAGTTTTTTCCAATATGGTCTATATCAAAAGTTTTGGTGTCGCCGGGGATCGAACCCACGACCTCCTCCACAGTCAAAGTCTTCGCAATGATCCTCCGACCATTAGGCCATGTGGTGGTGCTTGCAAATGGATCGACGCATATTGTATTTGAATTCCGTGTATTGTTTGACCGACGACAAAAAGGGTCAGCGCATAGCCCCATCCCTCGGCGCCAACTATATGACCTTGCCACATAACCAACAGCGCGGGCGGCCCACGGACCTCGGCGGTTACCACGGGAGTTAGCACGGTTATAAAATTGGCGCGGTTATGGTTTGGTTTTTGAACAGTTATACAATGGTCACCCGTGGTCATATGACTATCCACCACAGGACCGGGAGCTGAGACAATAGAGCGAGCGCAAATAGGGGTGGCCTGCGCTAGCGCGTGGCCACATGGCCACCCCATATGACCTTGCCAAAAGGGGCCGCGCCCAGGAGAAGTGGCTTAGCCCGTATTTAAACTATAATATGGTTTTAAAGTGGTTATTTAAACCAACTTTTGGTTTATTAAATGTAATTAAGCCTTTTTAATGTAATTAACTCATTTTTAAGGGTTATTGGGCATTTTTACAGCCTAAATTCGTGGAGGAAGTTGGAGATGGATAACCAACTTCCCCACTATTTAACCAAGGCCATTTTGAGGCCATGGGGACAGCTTTTGGTGAGCAATTCAGAGCAGATATGCTGAGACAAAGCCAAGTCAAAGCCAGTTTGAGGCAGAGAAGCTGTTGAGGAGGAGATGCTGTTGGACGATTTCTGAGAGCTTCGGACATCCGTTTCAGGTGTCATTTTTTGTGCAAGATTCTAGAGATCTGGGCAAATATGACCAGATCATTCTGGAAGCCATTTGGTATTGTAATGATGTACCATTGAGTTTTCGAAAAGAAATCAAGAAGCCTCCCCCACAGAGAAAAGGCCCAAAGACGTAGGCAAAGTTGTGCCGAACTCCGTTATCAACCTGTGCATTATGGTTTTTTGTTTTTCATTGCATTTCATATCTGCAATTATGTTAATGGATGTATAATTTCTTTTCTTTTTTCCCTCTTTCGTTAAGTTTCCCAATGGTCAATTAATTCATGCAAATAAAAACTCAACCATAAGTCATTCGAAAAATCCTGACGGATCACAGACTATCCAAGTTGTATACATGACCGTATACATCCATGTACCAAAGAAGAAGAAGCTACATTTTATAGATACACAACATCTCATATGAAGATAGAACATGAGTACAAGCAGGCTCCAAAGATAACAAAATAAATCCCTCTAGTGCAGTTGATCACTCTTCAAATCATCAGGAAGAGTTAGTAGAGCTAGAAGGGCCTACCCAGAATCAATGCAATAAACAAGAAGAGACCAGCATGGTCACATGACACTTTGTGGGACACAAAGACATATAGCATTGATGTGCCATATTAGAGGGAGAAGATGGCTCCAAAGATTGTATAGACTTAGAGGGAGTCAAGCTTCACATGGAGCATGGAGACTCAGAGTGAGCTTGATCTCAGAGAGGATCAGACGGGAAAAAGAGACATATTCAAGGACAGAAAGATAGATTCCATGAGCTGAGAAGACTAGAGCATAGCTTCAAAGACTTCTAGGAGATGTAAAATCTCCTGGGAAGATTCCCTTGTTTCAGTGACAGAGAAGGAAGCCAATAAGAAGGACTAGGATATGGATTTTTCCTTGATAATAAAAGGGAAGTCAGTGGTGACTTCCAATATTGATCTAACAAATCAAGCATGTTGCAAATAAAAATATAAATATGTACAAAGCCTAATTTGTGTCCAGGGGATTCTCCCATCAAGAGGGAGAAGACTATGACGAGACACTTGCTCGAGTAATCAGAAAAAGTATATATAGAAAAACCATTATCCATTAAAAGAAGTTGATGTAGTATGAGATTCAAAGGGAGAAAATGAATCAGTCATCGTGATGGAGTAGAGGAGCTACTCTCATATTTCAACAACTATAGTGAGAATGAAGCAGTCATTCTCAGTTTCAGAAAAAGCAGTTGCAGGTGAAGAGTCCCAGTTCTAGAAGGAACAAGTTGTAGAGGGAATAGGGGACATACTCTCAGGCAATGAGACAGATAGTGATTTGTAGAAAGCACATAGAAACAACACATGATTATACATATTGAGTTGTATTTGAGCAAGTGTACCAGGTTGGTACAATGTGATGTGAAAATTTGGTTCTAAAGTATAGGATGGGAATACTCATGTATGCAAGTTCAAGAAGCTCCAAGAGCTTGGTATGGCAGGATTGCTAGTTTTGTGATGATCTTGTGCTTTACCAAGAGTAAAGTTAATCCCAAACTTTACTTAAATATTGAGAATGATGGACCGGTTATATTGCTTCTATCTGTGGATGAATTATTCTTGATAGATGAAGAAAAGATCATCACATATTGTAAGAAGAAGCTTGTCATTGAATTTGAAATGAAGGACCTAGGCCCAATGCACTATTTCTTAGGTCTTAAAGTGTGGAAGATCCTAGAAGATATTTTCCTTAATCAAGGAAAGTATGTTGTGGAAATTTTGAATAAATTCGACAGGAGGGACTATAGAGCCATGTCCACTCATATGGAGACAAATATGAAGCTATTGGTTGATACTTCATCATAAATAATTGATGTTACTCTATACAAATAAATGATTGGTTTTTTGATGTATCTAACGAATACAAGACCAGATATATGCTTTGCTATGAACACCTTAAGTCAGTATCTAGTGGATCATAGACGTGTTCACCTTGTAGTTGCAAAGCATGTGGTGAGATACATTAAGGGTACATTGGACTATGGCCTTTGTTATACTGGATATTGTGACTTCAGATTGTATGGATATACTGATTCATATTGGGATGGAAGGACTTTAGACAGAAAAAAAACTTTAGGATGTTGTTTTAGTTTGGGGTTAACCAGGACTTCATGGAAAAACAGGAAGCAATCCAATATTATTCTCAGTACAGGAGAAGTGGAGTACATTGTAGCATGCTCTGCTATTTGTGAAGCCATATGGATTCGGAAGTTGTTGATAGGTCTATTTTGACCTAGAGATGGATGTTACTATGATATTTTTTGATAACCAGAGTTGCATAAAGATGACATAGAACCTAGTGTTCAACGATAAAACAAAGCACATTGAGATCTGATACCACTACATTTGTGACATGGTACAAAAGAGAGTTGTGAAGCTCCAATATGTTGGCACATATGAGCATGTAGCAGATGTGTCGACTAAGCCTCCATCTCATGTGAAGTTTGAGTACTTCCAAGACAATCTTGGTATAGTCCAGAAGGATTTCCCTCAAAAGGGGGTGTGATGTTTATGATACTATGGTATCCTGACCACCAGCAGGGAAACTCGTTAGGATTTATATCCTATGGGATGGATCATTCTTGGACAAATATCATAAGGTCCGGATGGATAGTTTGTCAGAGTGCCTATGTATGTATATACTTTTTGTGGTCAGTAGTGTGGCATCTTGTTAGGATTTATATCCTAGGGGATTTAATTATCCCTGGAAAGATCTCGTAAGGCTCGGATCGACAGTCTGTTGGAGTTCCCACTATTGTTGATGCTCCTGTCTCATTTTGTTGCCATCATTGTTGTTGTTCCAGTTTCGTGTTATTGATGTTCCAACTTCATGTTGTTGATGATGTTGATGTTCCAGCTTCATGTTGTTGATGATGTTGATGTTCCAACAAGTTCATGTTATTGATGATGATGATGTTATTCTAGCTTCATGTTGTTGTTGATGATGATGTTATTCTAGCTTCATGTTGTTGTTGATGATGATGTCAATCCAGCTTCGTGTTGTTGATGTTGATGTTCCAGCTTCATGTTGTTGATGATTTTGATGTTCCAGATTCATGTTGTTGATGATGATGATGTTACTCCAGCTTTTCACTGCAAATGATGATTATGTTCAGTTTCTACTGATGTTGATGATGAGAATTTTTTTTCGATGAGCTATAGATATGACAGACAGTTTTCCAGATGTTGATGATGATGTCTCCTCCTCTTGATGATGTATTGAGTCCAGTAAGTTGTTTTTAATGTTGTTAGTAGAATATGTTTCTTGTTAAGGAGTGTTGAAATATTATAACTTTGAAGAATATTATACCTTAGAGGGAATGTTGAATAATATTATTATATTATATTTATTAGGCCCTATTGTGCCTTTGTAAAATTCATCCCTTGTGTGCCTTGACAATTAAAAATTAAGTGGGAAAAGTGACAGGTCGTCCCAAACCACTATTTATAAGGGAGGCCAATGCCTGATTTGTTCACTCACTCATAAGCTTTGCAACAAGAGGAAAAGTGTGCAAGTCTTGGAGGAGAAGTTGTTGCAACCGGGGGTGACGTCAAGGAGGGTTCTTAATCTATGTCTTGGTATATCTTGGTTAAGTAGTGCACTACTCTTTCCTAGTGAAGGAGTAGAGGAGGATCTTCTTCTTTGTTTCTGGTCTATCTATATTGAAGAATTTTTGTTGGGTTTTCTTCGACATGAGGGTTTCCTAGGATAATATGTATGTTTTTATTGTTTCTGTGATTGCCTCTCTTTTAGTTATCTTATTTATGTAGCTAATGTGATAAATGATTATAATAATAAAGAATATGTAACTGCTAGTTGTATAAGTAAAACTTCAACACTCATCATTGTTCTCCTCGAGTCTAATAGGCTGGTGTATCTTTCTTGGTTGTGGGATAACTTAGAAAGTTGTGGCCAATTGCAATTGAGTCCAATAATGTGGGAGAGTTGTAGTCTGAGTGCACTAGACTAAATATATAGTTATGGGTCTCCTCAAAGAACATGAGACTAGAGACAACAGGGAGGGAGGACTAGATCCAAGATTCCATATAGCATCTACACCATGCTCCAAAATTATCAAGAGAAACCAGGAGGTGGTGGATGAGAATACCAAAGATATCAATATAAGTTAGGAATTGAAAACTATAAATACCAAACTAGAGAGAGAGCACTAGACATATGCCAACAAGAAATCCCCCCCAACCAATTCCAAGCAATAGATTCTTAGAGTGTTGATTCTATAAAGGAAAGATAGATTCAAAAGAGAGAATCTTCCAATGCATGATTTATCTTATACCTATTTCAAGAATATGGCAACAATAGAGAGGGAGGACGAGTTCCGACTCCTGAGGCTCTAGTAGGCATCAACTTTGTGTCTCAAAGTTCCCAAGATAAACTAGAAAGTGTTGAATCCAATAGGTCAAAACATTATCCCAACATGATGCCTAATATCCGATGTAGGGTCTTCAATAGAAAGAGTGGGTAATAAATAAAACATGCTTCGTGGGTGGTTGGTCTTATCTTCCCTATCCTTGCTACATGTGTGAAATTGTCCATGCCTTGTACCATTTCCCAAAATTATTCAAGTTATGTTGTTAAGTGAACTAGACTAAGGTGTGGGATAGTCATACCTTCAATTGTTGATATATAACACACCTTATTTTCATAGTGGCTAAATTGGCTATTAAATCATCTACCACATTATGATCACACAAGATGTGGAACCATTCCAACACATCAATTGTTTTGCAAGTATGGTGAATCCTTGGCACCGGTCCTCCCTCTATGTTGTTGCCATCTTCTTGAAAGAGGTATAAGATGAATCATGCATTGGAGGCTTCTCTCTTTTGAGTCTCTGTTTCCTTTATAGAATCAACTGTCTGAGAATATATTTCTTGGTATTGGTTGGGGGGGATTTATTGTTGGCATATGTCTAGTGCTATCTCTCTAGTTTGGTATTTACAGTTTGCAATTCCTGGATTATCTTGAGAAATCTGGTATTCTTAGTCCACCACCTCTTTGTTTATCTTGATATTTTCTTATCATGGTGTAGATTCTCTATGGAATCATGGATCTAGTCCTCCCTCCCTATTGTCACTAGTCTCATCTTCTTTGAGGAGACCTAGAACTACATATTTAGCCTAGTACACCCAGACTGCAACTCTCCGAGACTGGACTCAATTGCAATTGGTCACTTCTTTTCAATTTATCCAACAACTAAAAAACCTACGGCATCCTATCAGACTCAGGGAGACCAATGATGAGAACAACACGATCTTGGAAGTCACACATCACATCTAATTTTATAGTAGATATGTTATGTATAGTTATCTTCTTAACCTAGCAATAGTTGTTTTATGTTTGGCACATATTTTTCCTTTTGGACTCTATTTTAAGTTATGTATGGCCTTGTATCTAGTTGATTCACCCAAAATTATCACGCTCTATGAATAGCATCACCATGGAAGACATTGTATTTTGCACCTTATTAGGTATGGTGTAAGCCCGTGATTCAATCTTTTTACTTAATATAATCTTTTCCACTATGTTAAAAACGACCATCTTTGTAAAATTGGTTAAGTGATTGAAATGAAGAAAATTAAAAAAATATTATTCTCAAATTTTTAATTTAAAATGAAATGTGAAAACAAATGAAATATTTTTTTATTAAAAATTAAAGAAATAAAAGAATTTTTCATTTTTATATTATTAAAATGATTAAAAATTAATAAAAAAAAAAAATGTCATCTTTTTAATATTAAAAGGAGAAAAGTTGAAAAAAAACAATTTTCAAGATTCTCTAATTTTCTAATTAAAAATAAAATGTTAAAATATACTAAATATTTTTTTAGCATTTTTATTTGAAATAAAAATATTAAAAATAATTTTAGCATATTATAATTATAGTTATCATCTAATAATTTTATTAAAAAAATTAAAATTAAAGTTCTATTATTGAGAACAAATTTAATAATGTGTAAATTTTAATTGATATGTTATTATTTAAATATGTAGGTATTTAGTTTTTTTTTTTTTTTTTACCTCGGCACTTTATAGTATGGATGCAAGGTGAATATGAGTGATTGTCCTTCTAGGACTATAGATTTTCCTAGTGTCTTTACAAAGTTTGATAAAGATAGTTAATATTGGTAATATTGGTAATATTTTTAAATTGAGATTTAATGTAAGTTTTTATAAGAAATTTAAAAATATATCAATTTCTAATTTTTTAATATCATAAAGATAATATTTTTTCCACTAATTTTTAGGATATGTTAAACTTTCAAAACATAATACTATCCTAGATCCATCTTAAACCATAATCTATCAAGCACCACTTAAAGGGATCAAAGGTATACATTTTTTATTATTTAATTCTATGTTATGTATTAATTACTTTATATTAAATGAAAAAAATTACACCTCAAGAAATGTGATCCCTTTTATACTTGATAAATCTGAATTTAGACTAATTTAATTTTGTATATATTGTCATGTACATATATACTAAGTATACAATTATTTATTTCTTATTTCATTTTTTTTCATGTAACATTTCATTTTTTTATCATATAACTTAAGTTAATTGACAATATCTCTTCGTTATACAATCTTGCAAAAAAAATCATTTTGTTTTATTAATATTGATTTTTTTTAAATTCCCCTTCTATTTTTAAGATAATAATAAATTTAATTCTTTTGATATTGTGAAAAGAAGTCTATTCACAAATCCAATTTTCATAGATTATTATATGCAACAATATCAAATATAACTTATAATAAGTAGGAGCGAGAATTGAAAAAAAAAACTCACATTTTTTTTTATAGGTCTAATTAAATTAAAAATAGCAATAACAATGCATGTTGGTTATCAATTAGCTTTGGTATGATGGCAATAAAAATATAAAGTCTCTCCTTAAGAGAAGGTTTATATAAGGTATTTAAAGATTTTTATATATTTGATTTTGTTTATATGTTTTAGTGAGCCTAATGATTAAGAACATGTGTTTCTTATTAAGATATCACAGGTTCAAAATAAATTATTATTATTATATGTAAAAACTTAAAATGATATAAATATTTTAAATTAAAAAATGTAAAATGATATAAATATTTTAAATTAAAATTAGTGATCTTTTTATAATATAATGTTTTTATTTTTATTATAGGTTATAAAAATAAAAATATTGAATTCTACTCTATCTATAAGAAATATAAATGATATAAATTGAAATTAATGATATTTTTATAGTATAATGCTTTTTTTATTCTTTATTAATTATGATAACTTATTTTATTTTAATAGTATCGATGTCCATATAAATGATATAAATTATTCTATCTATAAGAAATATAAATGATATAAATTGAAGTTAGTGATATTTTTATAGTACAAGAATGTTTTTTTAATTCTTTATTAAATGTGATAATTTATTTTATTTTAATAGTATCTATGTCCATATAAATGATATAAATTGAAGTTAGTGATACCTTTATAATATAAGTATGTTTTTTTATATAAATTGAAGTTAGTAATATCTTTATAGTACAAGCATTTTTTTTAATATAAATTGAAGTTAGTGATATCTTTATAGTACAAGAATGTTTTTTTTATTCTTTATTAATTGTGATAACTTATTTTTTTAATAGTATAGATGTCCATATAAATTATATAAATTGAAGTTAGTGATACCTTTATAGTACAAGTATGTTTTTTTAATTCTTTATTAATTGTGAATATTATCGATGTCCATATTGGTTTAGTTATGAATTAATATCTTTATGGCACTTTTTTTAATCATAATTTGATTTGAATTTCAAACAATGTTAGAAAGCTCCATATTTTTATGTTAGGTTAATAATATTTTCAATGTATATTATATATTAATTATAACTTTATTTTTAATATATAATAGGTTAATAATATTTTCATGGTATTTTATATAATAATTATAATATATAAAATATTTAAAAGGAAGATATATATATATATATATATATATATATATATATATATATATATATATATTTATTAGAATTTTTTCTTTTTGTAACGTTTTATGAAATAAATGACTTTTACTTGGGTAATGAGTTGAATTAGCTTGTTGTCTTTTGCAATTATAATCAATGGCGTGGCTTCTTACTTCTTTAAGTCTGAAAAAGGTATAAAAATGGTTTTCCTTTTTTCTCATGTTGTTTCTCATTGTTTTTGAAGGTTTCGGTAGATCTCTTAAGGAGGCCACCAAGAATGGAAAAATCAAAGGTATAATATTGGTACTTTCTTTTATGACACCCGTTTACTCTTTACTCTTCATTGACGACATTTTTATATTTTGTGAAGGAAAAAGAAGCATGGTTGAAAACCTTAGAGATATCATCGATATATTACGTGAGGCAACATGTATGAAACTTAACATTGACAAGTCAATTATGTCTTTCTGGGGAAGCTCGAAGAATGAAAAATATGTGTATTCCCAAGTCTTTCCTTTTCAAATATTAGTTCTAGATGATGGAATGAAATACATGGGATTTCACTAAAAAGAAAATTAGTTTTAGAAAGGTGATTGGAAGTGAATAATAGCCAATATAAAGAAGAAACTCAACAGATGGTGCAATTGATGGCTTTCCAAAGGTGTCGACTAGTGCTTGTAAAATCAATGCTCAAATCCATCCCCGTATATTGGATGTCCCTAGCATGGATTTTGAAAGGAGTCCTGGAAAAAATTAGGTAGTGAAGTTTCAATTTCATCTAGTTTGGAGGGGTAGGAGACAAAAGGATGGTTCTATCCTTATGGAAAATTATTTTTGTTTCAAAATATCAAGGTAGATGGGGCATACAAAACATATTCCTTTTTCAAAGGATCTCATAGCCAAAAATGTATGGATATTGATAAAAAGGATATGTACTCTGGGCATAGATAATTAAAGATAAATAGATATCCCCTAATTCCATAGAGGAATAGGTAAAAACCACAACTCGACATTTTCAAAACACCTCAATAATATGGAAAGTAGTGGTTATGGACTTCCCCCTAAAAGGAAATTGGTTGGTATGTAGAATTGATAAAGGAAACAAAGCTCAAATTTGCTTGGTCCCCTAGATTGGCAACAATGGCACATATAACATCCCACCCCAACTAATTTTGGACTTTAAAATTTGGGGCTACCTTACTCCAAGACAAGTAGTTGAGGGAGTCAAAACATTGGAAAAGATGCAATAGTAGCTTTCTTGGGAGGAGATTAGACTCTAAGAGGAGAATGTAGAAATTTGGGAATGTTATACTCAAAAGATACTTGAAGTTTCTTCATCAATCTGAATGATCAAGAAGATCAACACATTTGGTCTTTAAATCCTATAGGGAACTATGGGCCTATATTAGGATACAAATCCCTTTTTATTAATGCATATATCAACAACCCACAATCCCAGTGTTCAAGGATTATACAGAAGTTCAGATGCCCATCCAAATAAAAAATGTTCATGTAGTTATTGTTAAATAGTAAATCTTTAACATGTAACATCCTGTAAAAAAGAATCTATGAGGGACCGAGTTGATGGAAAGATGAATCTGAGACCAACTCCCATCTTATTATGGCTTGTTCTTATGCTCTATAAGTCTAGCCAGAATCATATTGCTTGACTAGTTTGAACAATTCTTTGAAGGGGAACTCCATCGAAGAAGCCCTCAAGAATTAGTGTATGAAAATAGACACAAAGAGGTATAAATATCTCCCTCTAACCATAGCCTGGGGAATCTAGCTAGCTCAAAACTCCAATATCTTTGAAGAAAAGGAAACCATGCCTTTTAAATGTGATATCCAAAGTTTGAACATCCTCTCTGCATTTCCTCAATATAAGGAAGGATGCATCTCAAATAACTCCCTTGAAGAAGCAATAAATAAATATTTTCTTTGGGATTTCTTTGATGGAACCTCCCAAGGATATAAAGGTGGGGCTAGGGGAATTCTACATCTCCCCCCCACTCACAACATCTCTTCTAAGTCTAGACTGGGTAGTGACAGAAATAATTTTTGTGAACTTATGGCTCTAAAATTGGTCTTAGTGCTTGCTTAGGAAAATGGAATTTCTCAAATCTGAATTTATGGAGACTCTCTACTTGTGATTCAATGGATGAAAGGAGAATTCAATTTTCATAACTTCACATTACAACATCTTTTTCATGACATCCAACTTCTAAAATCATCTTTCTCTCACATTTCTTTTGCACAAATTTACAAGGACATGAACTATGAAGAAAATAGGCTATCTAAGGATGGAGTGGTGTTATAAAATGGGATTTGGAAGATCATCAACAACACTCCTATGCACTCCCATGAATATATTCATGCTCCTTGGTTCTATGTTTCCTTTACTTTCTTTATATCTACGTGATCTATGTCTCTCCATGGATAGACTAATTACCTTTAAAAAGACTAGTTGAACATTTTCTGTGTATAAAGAAGATTATACTTCTCTAAAAAATTTAAAGAAATTTGTATATGATGTTTCACTAGTATAGTTTCTAGTATAGGGTTTCTTTTTTGAAAGAAGAAATTTTAACTGCATGTGATAGTCTTTTAACCAAAGCTACAAGCTTGTAAAGGTAGACTTGAATGCTTTCTCAGCATCTATCATTGTATTGGTTCTTTTATAAATACATTTTCTATATTTTTTTCCATGAAAAGAAAATTATACTAGGACAACTATGATGAAGATGATGGATGTTACAATCTCTTTAATAGTAGGTTGTAGAATGCTTAAAGAGCCTCTCCTCTCTTGGTGCAATAATGCATACAATTTATGAAAAAATATAAGTAAACCACCTTGTGTGATACTTACGGTCTGTATGCTTTCATGACAATCATAGATTAAATATGTTTAACACTAGGGATGATTTTAAGGGTGAAAATTTATCTCAAAATGTAGAAACCTTGGCGAATCTTACTAGTCCTTAATATGCAAACTATAAAATGTTTGGTGCAATGTTTGTAAAAATATTCAAATTTATCAGGGTTTGATATAGTTTCTATAAAATTCGAGCTATTTTTAAACTATAATATTTTATTCTATAGAATTTGGGCAAATTTTTTTTTGAAAAAATGGAAATTGGAAAATATTTTTTTGGGAAAAAGCATGGAAAATTTAGCCCCTAAAATTTTCCTTCTTTACCACATACAATAAAGACTTATATATTTTAACAAAACTATGCAGATTTGTGTATTCTCATCTCAACAACAACAATTCCATAACTAGGGCTTATGTTATGGTCTAGGTCCTTGGTATGCCAAAACCTATAACTGGGAATGTATCCAAAAAATGGTATAAAGATTACTTCAAAAGGGTTTTTTCATGTTTCAAGGCCCCACACATGAGATAAGTGCCTTAGAAGTTGTGTATAGGGCCTAGGTCGCTAATAAACCTTGTCTTGGGATAGGAGACTCATCCATGGTATTCCAAATGTAGGAATTGAGCTTGTGTACCTATATTTGGATAAAGATACCTTACAAATGAACTATGTCATATTTTAGGACGTCATCCATGGACGACATTCCAAAGAAACATCATTTAGGGATTATGCTATAGGGCATGTCCTTATTGTGCCAAACTTTAGAGTAAGTTATATATCATAGTTGTGGGCCAAATATTCTTTCTAGAGTACAATGTTGTTGTATACACCCTTGCACACTTCCCATGGGCCATATAAGTAGTGTGTAAGGTCTAATAACTTGGTTTCAGTCATGTATAATTTTTTATAGGTAGTGTATAGTGCCTAAGCTCTTAGATTTTGGCCATGAAGTATGAATTCAGAGAGGACACCCTTCCCTATTATGCCAAACTTTAGAATCATTCTTATACACCACTACAAGGAAATAAATTCCATTTAGAGGGCCTATTTCATAGTTTAGGATGCTATGCATAGCCCATGTGCCTTGGAAGTAGCTTGTTTAGGACCCAAACCACTATATTTTGGACTCAATGCATCTCATGTGTGAGGAAACCATCCCATAGTGTATCAAATATTAGAATAGTGATCATATCACATTCCTAAGCCAAAGGAACCATTTGAAGGGATTGTTTTGTGGTATGGGTCCTCATATATGGTCCTTGTGCCTTAGAAGTATCTCTTGGAGCCTAAATGTAGTCCCAGTAGATTTAGCTTTCTTCTAGGACGAAGGCTTTGGTGGGGTAACCTTCCTTTTCTTAGATATATCATCCTCCTCTCTAGGCAGACTAAATTTGCCTTTGTTTTTCTCGACTTTTGTGCCACCTAGCTCTCCACCATCATCTCCCTTCTCAGGTGAGATCGAACTGGTCTTTGTCGATGTGTTATGGAAATCATGTACTTCATCATATTTATTCGTCTTTCTTGGTCCAGGTGTGTCCGACATAGTTTCAGGACTATCCACGTCGGACATCTCTGCGGGGTCCGCTGGAACAAGGAGGTCCGCCGACCATTCCTTAGTAATCTCCTCCAAGTCATCTTCTATCAACTTGTAATATGTTTGGAGATGTTTTTTATGCTCATTAGTGCGTGTTGTAATATAGGTGAAGTGAAGATCTGCGTTGAATTTCATTAAGGGTCTAAACCTATGAAGTGTGTTTGGGGTGATGTGCGATGTAGACTGGATTGCAATCTTCAATTGGTTGTAATAGGCATGGAAGATGGCATTGGATTGCCACTACTTGTTCATGTCGCTGGAATACCACAACGTATAAAACTTCGTGGCCAGTGGTTCGAAGGGTTCGATATCTGGGAAAGTAGCACCTTCTGGTAGATCCCAGGCAATGAAAGTGATCAGTATGAGAAGCCAACTAAAGTGTAACTCATACCCTTGGTCTTCCGCTTCTCTTCAATCAAGATATATTTTATTGACAATGTACTACACCCAGTTCATCTATAGTCCCTCTGTGCACTTCCCTGCAAGGTCGACCACGAATATGGTTACTTGAGTTGGTCTATTCTTGCGAACTATCTTACCCACAATCAGCTGACAGGCAAGGCACACTACACCACTCTAGATAGAGGCTACCTTGTATCCTCGCGTTCCCTTCTCAACATCGCCATAAGTTTCTTTAATTACCTGTGCTACTACTCAGTCTGAGGTCTTTCTAGGGTAGAACTCATGTGGGTCAATACCTTGCATACTAAGCCCTTTGATCTGATTGATCAAGTTCGGATCTACAGTGATGCATCGGTTCAACCATAGGTATCCATCGTGATAGAACAACAATATTAACTTTACACATGCATTTACCTCCTGATGTCATCTGAAGTGCAGAATCTTCATCACGTTGAGTAGCATGGACTGCGTGAGGTTCTGGGTCCATGACTGCGGGATGATCTTGGAATTCTTGCCTTTAGTCATGGATAAATACTTGTGCAGGGCAAGCATGTTGTAAGCCTTCTGGTCACCAAGGTTGAAGTCACTAAAATTCAATGCTACGAGCTTATCTTGGTCAGCATGAACTCCACGCACCCCTTTCGAAAGGTACATGGTGATCAAAGTATACTCGAAGTCTCGAGGGACACTATCACAGTTGATGGCGCTGCTAAGAGGTGGTAGGTAAGCCGACAGAATGCACGGAATAAGCTTGGTGTTCACAATGTCGTCTATGTGCTTTGTTCTTGTCTCTGTAGTGGTTCTAGAAGTTCCTACTCCGCAAGCAGTTGAGGGAGAATCTTGGAATCCTCCTGTTGATGATGCTTGCACACCTGCAAACATCCTTCTTTCTAGCATGACTCTCTCAGTCATTAAGTCAATCAAAACTTCTTCGACTACTTTCTATGTGGCACTGATCTCATCTGACATACAAGCTCGGGGTCAATTAGATCGGGTGTGAGTTGAATTCATAGATTGCAATGGAGGGTAAACGAAGAAGGTGATGATCACAGTGCAAAATAATCTTAGGTTGTGGGCACAAATTCTTAGTTAGCAAAAAGTATTCTCTGTGCGTGGCACAACGAACTAAGTAAGAAACTTAACAATAGTCTTCTTGCAATGGGTATGAGGTGTCATTAACTCATGTTTTTTCCATTATGTCTTGGTCTGATGGTCTAATGGTAAACCATCAATGATTTTCGACTCGTTCAGAGTGGCAGTCGAATGGTTATATCGGCTTCCAATGGCTATATTTCTTTGCCTCAGCGAAGTGGCCTATGTCGCTGGTCTGATATCTCGATGAAGTTCAATTTCTGCAAGTTTTCCATTCTGCAAGGTTCCCTCAGGAATATTTTGTAGCTTGTCGATCTTAGATCTCTTTTTACTTATCTTTCTATCCTTCTTTCCAGTGAGCTTCATCTCAATGATTCTCTTCCCATTCTGATTCTTATTTTCCTTGGACATAGTCACTTCGTGCTACTGAGATTCTCTCCTAAGACTCAGGGGTAATACTTCTTCTATATTTGAGACAAATATTGCAATCTTTTATGAGTCCTCTAGTGCTCTTGCAACTTTGACCTCTGGGATCCGGGTGGCAAAAAGCTTCGATTTGTTCTCCTGTTCTTCAATCAACTGCGCCATCCTTCTGGTCATGAAATCTGTTAACTCCTATCTCTGTTGTTCTAAAACTTTTTCTTCTTCCTTCTTTTTGGCTTGTTCTCTCTCAATCTAAGGTTTTCCAAGTAACATAGTAAACGGGGCGTTGTCCTCAATAAACTTGATAATCTCAAAATCTTCCTTTGTCGAAGTCCCATTAGCATTCATATATATCTGAGTGAGCCTTCCACATAGGTTCACCAGTTTTCCTCTGAGTATCCCTATTCCTCTTAATGAAGGGATAATAGTAGGCCTTCCTATAGCTTCCCAAGTTCTCTCTAGCATAATTTTCACTGGTGTTTCTTCATCAAGAACACAGTCAATGTCGAAGTCCCATATTCTTACTTCGATGCATTATTTTTCTTTAAATATCTTTGATAACCTAAAATGTCGATGGTTGTTCAAGATTTCTTTCATTTGTAGTAATACCTTCTCATATTCTTTCTGGAATTCAACTATTTCTCTAGCTACCTTAGGGTTTTCTTCATTCAGATTCATTCTTTCAAGCTTAGCAATCATTCTGGGGCAATCCAATACTTCATGGTCCAAAGCTTTGCAACAAAGACAACTAGATCTTCCACCAGGGAATTCCATAGCAAGATGTCTCGGTCTTCTGCAACTGTAACATAGGGTTAATCCTCTCTTCCTTTTAAATGATCCCTATCCTTTTATGTACTGCGCACTAGGATCATGGTAACTAGCCTACAAAAAACTCTTTCTAGGATCCTGCATCCATTTGTTAGTCCAAACATCCTTTCTATGCATAGCTATAACATATCTATCACTGTACTTATCAGATATATTCATATCAAGCCTTCTTTCATCTATCAGAGCCCTAGTTTTCAATTTAGGATAGATTCTATCAAACGTACCTAGATCCATACTCTAGAAACAAAAAAAAAAAATTCACTTATTTTACTTTTGCAGAGCACAAAGGTTCTAGATCTAAAAGATTTTGACTATTATTACCTTTATCAAAGCACGGAGCTTACAGATATTACCTCTTTTCTACATATCTGACCTCTTTTCTTCAGAAACTTCCACGTTTTCCTTTATTAGAGCACAAAGCGTTCAGATCTCACTTTTTTTCTTCAGATCTATCCTTCCTTCTTTAGCATAGAGGTTTTTAGATCAAGTGGATTACTACGCACTAGGGCACAGATCCATGCATAGAGCTTCCATAGTTTCAGGATGAATCTTTGCACAAATCTTCTTCTTCCTTAGTTCCTAGAAATCACAGTTTCAGGTCTCGACAATGGAACCATTTGTTGGCACAGGGGCAGACCTAGGGTTCAATGCTATAATAATGCACCAACACAACCCTAACTAAGGACCCTTTGAGCAACACCTGTGAAGCAGTTGAAGTCTCACTTGAGGTAGGGGCAGGGGTGGTTGCAAGACTCATGCGTCTGCAACCTTAGCTGGGACACATATATGTGATTATTTTGCTTAGAGAACACTTAGCATCAATTATTCATCAATATTCAACCTTTATTATACTTCGCATATAGCACAGAGCATCACAGTATTCACTTAGATCTAAGGTAATTTAGCACTTAGCAATAGTAAAATAGGTCAGATATAGTAGATCAACACTAAGCATCTTCATACATATTAGATCTACTATTCTTATACATCTATTGAAGCACAAAGAATAAGTAGACCTATCTAAATATATCAAAGCACTTAGCCAAAGTAGAGATAAACACATCAAGTCAAAGAACAGAGAATAACACACATATTTACGTG
>ML783951.1:1297374-1308839 GCA_009831015.1 Picea engelmannii | reverse complement strand
GAAACAAGTGCTTGCTTATCAAAATGGCGAGCTATATCCAGGTTGCTACACTGCGGTGGGTGGATTATAGGCCGTTGGATTCAAAAGCAATTCAGATCTGATGGCTTATAATCCACCAGCCACAACATTCAATGTTGTGTAGCATGTTGTTTATTGGTCGCCTACCAAAATAACTTGTTCTTTGTCGTCGTATGAACTTGTGAATGCCATGATGTCTGAAGCGTGGGAGTAGGAGAGATATCTCTCACCTTCACTAATAATTATAATTAATAGAGAGAACATCTCAAAAGTGTTGTCTAATTGTTTCATGCTTTTATCATTTTCGTTGAAATCTAATGACATAAATCTATACTAAATCACATTTTTTTATTGTTTAAATTACATTTCTAAATATAAAAATAAATTTAACATTGAAAATAGATTTAGCATAATGTTGTTTATGTTTCTTCGAAATCATAAATAATCCTACCCACACATTTTACCCCTAATACTCTACAATTTTATTCCCCCTACTCTACAATTTTATTTTCCAGATTAATATGACTATGATTGTAATTAACATGACTGGTCACACTTTACCTATCAACATAACATATTGGTGTAGTATTTAGTTTATATTAATAACGGAGCTAGTGCACAAGATTAACTACTTCATTGTTACATACAACATAATGCATTTGTAAACTTTGAGTTTGACTTTTTGGTTTCAGTATTGATCTTGTTAATTCATTCTTCGTCATCTTTGATATTTAATTATAATTTAAAAATTTATTTTTAAAAATTTTGGTTGGAATGAGAAAAATATTAATAAAATAAAAAGTATCATTTAAAACATATTTAATTATAATTTAATTTTTGATATTTAATTATAATTTAAAATTTTATTCTTAAAAATTTAGGTTGGAATGAGAAAAATATTAATAAAATAAAAGGTATCATTTAAAACATGGGAAGATGAGTTACTTAGCATTCATGAAATGTTAAAGAGAGAGTGCGGGCCTTTCAAAATAGATTTAGGAAAAACAAAAGAAGCGTGACTCATAGTCAAACGAGATAACGAGAAATAAAAATAAACACTTAAAAAAATATATAGAAAAAATAATAAAAATAAAGTAAGAATATCGACAAAGAAAGAGTTAAGAAAAACAAAAGAGAGGTGATTCATAGTTAAACGAGATAAAGAAAATAGAATTAAAAAATTAAAAAAATTATGAAAAAAATTAATAAAAATAAAGTAAGAATATCAAAAAAGAAAGGAAAAATAGAATTTTCATTAGTGATATTACCATCTAACTATATTTCAATCACTCTTGTGTTAAGATTAGAGTGTTTTCTTTTATTACTATATTAAATCTTGAGTTCATTTATTGCTTAAATGAAAAAACACTCCTTTATTACTTAAACTACAATTACACCTACGTAGATCAATATGGGGTTCTTAGGATTTTGTTGTGAATGGTTATGAGAATTTCGTTGTGAGGTTGTTTTTAAAAGTGTGTGAGGTTGTTGTCATGTCTAAAAGAATATTTTATTTTTTATATATGTTTTATTATTTTAATTGTTATATGTTAAAGTTTGAAAAAAACAAATAAATATTATTATTAAGATTTTGTTGTAAATTTTGATATAAATGAGAACATGGGTTGTCAAGAAATTTTATATGGGCATTATGAAAATTCACTATAAAATTGTTTCATTTGTAAAAATTTACTATAAAATTGTTTCATTTGTAAAGAGAAGGAAATTTATTAAGTTTTCCTTACTATCTCCCTCATTCTCATTAATATTCTCCCTCACACCCACCCTTATAATGGGGTGGGGATAGGGGGAGATATTAGGAGAAATATATAATGAGGGTGGGCTTGGAGAATATATTAGGGGAAACTTATTATAATRAGGATGCGGGTAGGGGAGATATTGGGGGAAACTTATTGATATTAGGGAAACATATAATGAGGGTGGGGGTTGGGGGATATTAGGGGGTACTTATAATGATGATGGAGGTGGGAGGAGATATTAGTGGAAACTTAGARATATTAGAGAGTGGGGGTGGATATAGATATTAGAKGAAACTTAATAAGTTTATYGTATTATCTCCCCCCACCCCCATATTAAGTTTCCCCTAATATATCCAGGGTGTGAAAGTGGAGGTGGGGGGATATATTAGGGGGAAATTAATATGAGGGTAAGTTTCCCCTAATATCTCCCCTCACCCCCACACTCATAATGTCAGGGTGGGGGGGGATATTAGGGGAAACTTGTTTCACACCTCCACCCTCATATAATGTGGGGGTGGGAGGGATATGAGGGGTAAATTATTCCACACCCCAACCTCATATTAAGTTTCCCCTAATATCTCCCCCAATAATGAGGGTGAGGGTTGGGGGAGATATTAGGAGAAACTTAATATGAGGGTGAGGGTGAGGGTGGGGTAGGGTGGGGCGAGGTGACGTATTAGGGGAAACTTAATATGGGGGTGCAGGTGCAAGGGGGGAATATTATGGGAAACTTATTACACCCTCATAATGAGGGTGAGGGTGAGGGTGAAGGTGGGGGAGATATTATGGGAAACTTGGGGGGGTATTAGAGAAAACTTTTTACACCACCATAATGAGAGTGGAGTGGGGGGGAGATATTAGGGGAACTTAATATGAGGGTGAGGGTGAGGGTGAGAGTGGGGGTGGGAGATATTAGGGGAAACTTAATATGAGGGTGAGGGTGAAGGTGGGGGTGGGAGATATTAGGGGAAACTTGTAAGGGTGGGGTTCAGAGATATTAGGGGAAACTTAACCTTAACATCTCCCCCCAACCCCCACCCTAAATTTCCCCTAATATATGACTCCCCACCCCCACCCTAATTTTTCCCTAATATCTCCTCTTACCCCCACCTTCATTATCCCATATCTATCTCTATGTTGTTGGTATTTGAGTTGTTATATGTTAAATATTTTCTTATGAATTTTTAAATATCTTTATTGGGATTTTGTCGCGAATTTTGGTGTTAAAGAGAGAGAGAATTGGTTGTTAACAAATCTAATATATATGGGCAATGTGAAATGTTTGTTTCAACCCCGCTAAACAATTTGGAAGAAGTTTGATTTTTTTATTATTATTTATTTTCTACATTGATCCAGGTGGATATTGGTGACCACCTACCTATTCCACTAATTCATATTGGTAATTTGGTTCCACATCTTGGTAGTTTTTCTATAGTTTTTTGGGTCCCAAACTTTTGGGGTCGTTTTGAGGCCCTAAACCATGTTTTTTTTACTCAACGATGCCTTAAGTCTGGGTGGAGGCAATGCTAGGCTAAACAGAATGGGTACTCCTTGGATTGAATAAGATGATGAATGATTTCGCCCAGATCATTCGATGACTACCAACAACGATGGAGACACCTTCAACCAACAGTCAGTTCGAAGGTGCGACACCCTTCAAAGTACAAGTTAACTTTGATATTCCTTTATTTGAAGACTAGATAGATGTTGACACTTTGGAAAAATGGTTAATTCTGCTAGAGGGTTATTTCTCTGTCCAAAAATTTTCCAACATTGAAAAAGTCACCTTCACGCTCCTTAAAGCTCTTCCCCATGTTAGATATTGGTGGGAAACTTACTTTGAGCAACATGTCGGAGAGGAGGCTACAATTTTTGAGCCAGAAGCCACTTGGGAGAATTTTTTTTATGCCCTCAAGGAGAAATAACATCATGTTGGAAACTATGATGATCAATACATGAGATGTATATCTATGGGTCAGGAGAGAGACTAGACGATGTTGAAGTACAAAAACATATTCCATACCCTGTGCACAAATCTGGGTATTAAAGACTCTGAGTGGCACCTCGTCCTGAAGTACCACAATGACCTACATAGGTACATCCAAATAGATATGGATTTCTTGGACATCTCTTCACCAGGAGTCGCTTATCAATATATCATCAAGATCGATCAAAAGTTCAAGAAAAAGAATAAGCAGGATTTCATCTTTGCAAACCCATCATAGTAGAAGTATGGTAAAGGTGGCCCTAACTTCTAAAGTAAAGGACAACGCAAGGATGGCTATCCCAGGACAACCAATCCAAGCCACCAACAAACAAGGGTAACGGGAAGTCAAAGAAGGACACTGGAAAGTGGTGTGAGTTCCACTAAATACCTTGGAAAAACACTGATGAATGTCACTCCAAATAATCATTGTTGGTTGAGACGAAATTCTTAGAGTTGGATTCCAATTTAGACTTTGATTTGGAACCAAATAAGGGAAAATGAATCATTGACACAGAAGCTAGTGTCACCATACCTACCACAAAATTCCAATCAGAGAAACTAGAGGATCCTGAAGAAGGGGAAAGCCTCTTCCACTCACATATGTGGGTGAAGGGGACCCCCCTCCATTTCATTGTTGATAGAGGTAGCCAGAAGAACCTAATCTTAGTATAGGTCGTCAAGAGGTTGAACCTGACAACGATGCCACATCATCAACCATACACCATCAATTAACTCAACTAGGGATGAGACATTTGTGTCAACCAAGAATGTCGCATGCACTATGGCATCAAAACCTTCAAAGAGGAGGTATTGTGTGACGTTTCCCCCTTTTAATTTTGTGACATTCTTTTAGGACAACCATATATGTGGAAGCGTCATGTTTTTTATGAATCTAGGCCCTGTAGTGTCTTTATTACTTTGGGACGTCAACTCTACAAGGTACTGGAGGCAGTCCCAACTACTGCGGTCTCTTTGATCTATGTGAAGTAGTGTCGAAATGTGGTCTCTCGGACCGAGAGATTTGTCCTCTTTATGGTCGAGTCGGAAGGTGAACGGAAGGTCACTATAAAAGCCAAAATATTTGCACGAGATCTCTCTACACAACAGCCGTAGGTGAACAAAATAATAGAAGAACACAAAGACATATTTTCCTCACCTACTAGGGTGCCTTTGCACTATCAGGTAAATCACTCAATTGAATTGAAACCCGATGCTCCTATGTTTAACAACCCTGTATACAAGTGCTCTGTTATGGAGAATGAAGAAATCAAAATCTAGATCCAAGAACTAATTCTCAAGGGCCACATCAGACCAAACTCCTCACCTTGCAGAAGCCCAATTGTTCTAGTACAGAAGAAGGATGAGACATGGCGACTTTGTATTGATTACAGCCTTGAGCAAGATCATAGTCGAAAACTGGTACCCAATCCCCTAGATTTATGATCTTCTCGATCAACTCAAGGGAGACAAATTTTTCAATAAGATTGATCTGGAGTTAGGCTACCACCAAGTGTCTATTAATCAAATTGATGTATGGAGGAAAACCTTCAAGTCTAAATAAGGTCTCTTCGAGTGGTTGGTCATGCATTTTTACTTGACTAATGCCCCAACCAAATTCATGTGGATGATGGATTATATATTGTGTCCATTCAAAAACTCCTTTGTGGTCATATATATGGATGGCATCCTCATCTTTAGAAAAAAAATGGTAGGAACATTTGAAGCACATTCAAATGGTCTTGGGCACCCTGGGACAACACAATTTATATGCCAATTTGGAGAAATGTTCCTTCGACATGCAGAAAATCTAATATTTTGGATAGATTGTGGATGAGCAGGGTGTGCATGTGGATTCGACCAAGATCCAAGTCATCTGCAATTGACTGGCCCCAAAGACACTAACTGAACTTTGTAGCTTCTTGGGCCTTGCCACTTTCTACTGCAGGTTTGTGTTAGGTTTCTCTCATATGACTTGGGCCCTAAGCCAAATGACCAAGAGTGGAGTGAAGGCCAATTTTGTTTGGGTCGCGTCCCAACAGAAAGCATTTGAGTATTTAAAATTCCTCCTTTGCTCAACACCATCCCTTATTCTGCCAAACCTGCAACAACCATTTGAGATTGAGACATATCTTCATATTATGTCATCTAGGTCATCCTC
Organism: Picea engelmannii; assembly: GCA_009831015.1. NCBI lineage: Eukaryota > Viridiplantae > Streptophyta > Pinopsida > Pinales > Pinaceae > Picea > Picea engelmannii. The sequence continues at coordinate 1,302,916 of ML783951.1, read as the reverse complement.
ACTTAGCATGGGCATTCGATGACCTATGTCAATGAAACACTATCTGATGTTGTTCGTAGATACCCCACCTATGACAAAGATATTTACTCCATTGTGAAATCATGTTGACACTGGAAGCATTACATTCTAGGGAAGGAAACAATCATCCACACTGATCAGTGGCCTCTACAATTCATGCAGACATGGGGAAACCTATATAATGACCGCCATCAAAAGTGTTGTACGTACCTACAACAATTCCACTTAAACATCAAGTATAAGAAGGATAGCACCAACCTTGTTTCATATTGCCCCAGTCGACCCCCAATTGTGTCTCTGAAAATATATCTTAACTCATGTGGGCACGAGACATCTGAATAGCCACAATTATACAATAGTGATTCAGATTTTTTTTCTCCCTATTAGAATATGAGCATAGGAAAACCAGTTCCAGAATTTCATCTCTAGGATGGAATTTTAAGCCATCTAATCCATTTATGTGTTCCTTCAAGAGAGCGTGCAAATATTATTTTGGAAGCTCATTACAGTCAGGCAACAAGACACTTCGGTGTGGACAAAACAGTGGCAGTATTGCAAAATCATTTTTATTGGTCGAAGCTTCGACAACAAGTCTGCAAGTACATCAGATCATACATTACCTGTGCCATTTACAAACCCTCCATCAATAAATAGGGGCTATACGCCCCTCTACCTACTCTCGATAGGCCTTGAGAACACATCTCCATGGATTGCATGTTTATTCTACCTACAACCAAGCATGGGAATGACTATGTCTTTGTGGTCGTTGATTGATTCTCTAAGATGGAAGTTATGACACCCTGCAAGAAGAGCATCATAGTCGAGGCCACCGCTAAACTCTTCTTTGAATGTGTTTGGGTTCATTTTGGGCTCCCACATACCATTATTTCAAATCGATATAGTAGGTTTCTAAGTACTTTTTGGTCCATCCTATGGTCATTGATGGACATAAGCTGACCAAATTTACTGTCTTCCACCCGCAAGTTGATGGACAAACAAAGGTGATCAATGGGATGATTTTCCATATCTTGAGGAGGTACAATTCCAAACATCCATGAACATGGGATGATAGCCTTCCTTATGTTCAACATAACTCAACAAACCCCTCCATAAATCTATTGTCCATATCCCTTTCCTGGTGTGCTTGGGGCTCCATCCATTGAACCCCATTGACATAGTTATGCCCATTGCAGTTGCACARGAAGAGTCCTCCCATGCTCAAAACAAGGCCAATCGAACAACCAAATTTGTTGAACGAATCCAACACATTCAACACCAAGTTCATGACCTTTTCTAGAAAGTYAGTACCAAGTACAAGAAATGCCATGATCAACATCAGGTACCACACAAGTTTCAGGTGGGAGATAAGGCATGGTTGCATTTGTAGAAAGAGTTSCTCACAGAATCTCATCAAAATATCCACCCACTACGATATRGGCCTTACACCATCACCAAGTTTGTGGGTGAGAATGATTTTGAATCAAGTATTCCCCCTTTCCTTGGCTTGCACCCGATATTTAATGTGGAACTGCTTCACCCATATTTTCCACCTCTCTTGAACACTTCRGACGTGACTGATCACTTGGCCCCTACAAAACCTAATCTTGACTGCATTGAAAAAGCGACAGTTGATCGAATCATGGACACCGAGACTAAGGGAACCCACCAACAGAACAACCAACCCTATCGACTCATCAATACAAGGAAACTTGTTTTCCAAGGCAAGTGGCTCACCAAGGGTCAAATTCAACCAAAGTTTCCCCATCCGATGGAGGAACTTGACGCAATGGGGAACATTTATTTCTAAGGGGGGAGTGATTTAGGTGGATATGAGTGGCCACCCACCTGTTCCACTAATTCATAACGATTTCACATCTTGGCAGTTTTTCTATGGTTTTCCAGGTCCCTAAATTCTGGGGTCATTTTGAGGCCCTAAACGATGTTTTTTTGTCTCGACAATGCCTAATATTTAGTTGAAGGAAATGCTAGGTCGTACATAATTTGCACTTGGCTTAGACCTTTCTGAAAAGGTAGCAAGCGCCCAAAACAGAGATCGTATGCAAAAGTTGTGCCACCCGGAAGTTGACATATCAACTAACCACATTAGGGCCCAAAAACCTATTCACGTTTTATCTTATGGGGTTAGGTTTTTGGATGTTTATGGTTTTCTCATTGTTGCTTTATGTTAAAAGGCATTTTCTGCCTCTTTGTAATCAGCTTCTTGTGAATGAGTGTAGCCATCACATATCTCTCTTTAGAGATAAGCTACAACCATTCTAGCTAGCTTGTGTGCTTTGCATTTTATAGTCTTTTGTATTTCAGACAGTCATTAATAGAATTTGAGTTTATCTATACTAATGTATTCTTGAAATATCTTTGTGTACTTCATTGTTATATATTTTCCTTCATGCCGATCTCAATATAATCTAGATCATACATAGACATGGACTCTTGATCATTCCCTATCTTGAGTGGAGTCCAAGATAAAGAAGGGATATTTTTTTTCAAGGAAAACCTCTTAGGATCCCCCCTTCCTAGAAATATCCAAACAAAGGATGGCTCAACCATGAGCATAATAGAAGCTAGTAACCCAACATGACACAATTGACCTTGAACCTACTCTCAACTAGAACTGAATATCTCACAATGAACTTTGTTCTTAAGCATTCCATTCAAACCGATTGAATTAACCTACTAGGATTAAAGACTGAATGACAGTGGGGTGGGATTTGATCCACTTATCAGTGCACATGTCAAAAGATCATTTAATATAATCCCTCTAGGTGTAGCTACACATTCAACCACTACCTCAAGGTGACCCTATGGCTTTAGGAAAATCCCTCACTGGAATTGAATCTTAGCCAATGGTGAAAAATTCCTTAATCCTCACACTTGGATCCAACCCTTTGGGGCATAGACAAGGGATATTTGTCTTCAATGTTCAGAAAATCCAAAATATTATAATTTGTTTATCGATGTTTCAAACCCATATCAAGGTCCCTTTACTTTTAATTCATTATAATATATTGATAGTCATGACGACTCCCTTGATTTTGTTATGGGAAATCATCGTGAGTTACAATAAATCCCTTGATTTCTTGTAGGGAAATTCAAGCGATAAATGTGGATCCACAATTACTTATATATCACATCTCAAGTCTATCCAAATCCTTCATCAATAATGAAGAGAGAAAAATCAAAGTCTTGAACAATTATTAATTCATTCATAGCATGTGATCCATCGGTGGAAAAGCTAGATGAAAAACCTGCAAAAGCATAGGTAGAACAAGTTGGAGCAATGTGAAAGGCGGTTTACCTTGTTTATTAATACATCAAACAAATTATTTTGTTGTGTGGACCAATCTTGTTATTGTGGGATCTTGGGTGGAGTACAAGTGACCGAATCAAGAGCTAGTCATATTGAGAATGTGATTTATTTGATTATGTCAATTGAAGTACTTGAGTGGAGTCCAATTCTCTTTTTTAGTTTTTTTTTCTCGGATTGGGGGAATCGGTAACTGAGCATAATTTTGCATGTGAGATACAGGTTTGAATATATTGGGTTGTCACTATAAACCCCAAATTTTCACAGAAATCTCATAATCAGGCACCAAAGTTAGACAAGATTCGAACCAAGGTGAGTGGCATTAACATTGTTGATCCCAACCACTCAGTCTACCTCTGACAAACTGGGTAGAATCCAAATTACTTATCAAGGAAGTTTGATTTTATTTTAATTGATGCTACAAGATCCTTGGGTGGAGTGGAAGATCTTATTCCGAAAGTTGATTTCAACACTATGAAGTCTAAGAATTATGGTTATGGACATATGTGTAAAGTCGATGGGAGCTATGATGGGTTATATATTTAAGTTGTGGAACTTAGTTTAGGTGTGGGAATTCAGATGTTGTTATATATTTCAATCATTGGCTTAGTATCAACATATTATTGGTTTATTCATTTGGGATTCTCCATCTTTCTACCCTTCCCAGTTTATTCATTTGAGAATCTCCATATTCCTTCCCTTCCCCTATGTTGTGGTGCAAATGATTGTGTTTTCATAATTCTATGAAAGTTGATTTCTTTATGGTGTAAATGCAAGTGTTGGGATGTCCTCGGGTGTTGGTGAACCTTTACATATTTTACTCTTTTACATTTAATTTGTGTTCTTGCTTGTAATAAATGATTATAGATATTAAAAACTTTAACATGGGTGAGCCAAAAATTAGACTCTATGATTCAAAAGAAAAAAATTAGGCACATTCCAATTGCATTGATAGTTTAATATACAAGAACTAACCTTACTTCTTTGTAATTCTATAAATCATAGAGATACATTTATAAAGTATAGAAGTTGTACTTTGAGGAATTTCATTTATGAAGTACATTTGGTAAAATTAAAGAACATTGTTAATATTCTAATTTTTATTGTTGACTTTTGTGTACATATAGGGATTGGGATTTGTTTACAAAACAATATAAGTTAGAACTATATTTATCATAGTTAGAATTATATTTATCATAGAAGTACATATAGAAGTATATATAGGGATTGAGATTTGTTTACAAAGCCATATAAATTAGAATTATATTTATCATAAAAGTACATATAAGGATTGAGATTTGTTTACAAAGCAATATAAGTTAGAATTATATTTATCATAGATTATAGTTGTGTTAGTAAAATGTGTAATTTTAATAAACATAAAAATAAAATAAGATGATTAGATTTAAGTATAATATGTTTTTGTGTATTAGAAATGACAAGTTTATATCACCTTTTTATATTATTTTATTAAAAATTAATCATTTAAAATTAAATATATAATTAATATTTATTTTTATATAAATTAAATAAATTTTTATAAATTTTAATTTAAAATATTTTAATTTTCATTATTCATTGACAAAGAGAACATTTTTCAAGAGGTCACCGTGACTTAAAAAACATGGTAGTATAAGAGAAACTTGTATATAAGATGGCAAGTTTGTATCACCATTTATATTAATTTATTAAAAAATAACCACTTTAGAATTGAATATGCAATTAATAATGAATATGCAATTAATATTTGTTTAAGTAATTTTTATAAATTTTAATTTTAAAAAATATTTATTTCCATAAATAATATTTTTGGAGCATTGTTCAGCGATAAAAATAACATTATTGTTAGTTTAAATGGTCACCATGACTAAAAGCATATTAGTATAAGACTTAAATACAATAAATTTGAAAAAGTCACAAAAGTTCAAAATAAAAAGATTAAAAAGATCAATTTAAGCCTTTAGTGTTTTATAAGTTGATAAGATGAATTGATTTCTTAAACCTCATAGTCATTTGAAATCTATACTCCAACCATTATAAATAATCCTATCATGTTCTTGAAGAGTAGGAGAGAAGAAAAGAGAAGAGAAAGTCACGTGACATATTTTTTAAGTTTTGTAGTGTATAGTAAATAATTGTTATAGGATGAAAGCTAATTAAAGATATGCATAACAAGAGTAGTTGAGGTGATGGCTCTGA
>ML783951.1:1277636-1297274 GCA_009831015.1 Picea engelmannii | reverse complement strand
CTTGATTACAACTTGGTGAGGTGAAAACTCTACGGTTTTACCTTCACCTGAATGAGTGATTTGATATACTGATAGAAGGTTACAAGAAAGATTTGGAACACATAATACATCATTGAAATGACCATTTTCTACTTGAACTGTTCTAGATCCTTCAACACTAAGAGATCTATCATCACCGATAAATATTTTCTTGGTGTTACATTCATTTAGAGTAGAAAATATGTCTCTATCCTTAGCCATATGATAAGATCCTCCAGAATCAATAAGCCACTCACCATAAGTAGAAGTAGAAGTTGTATTGAAGGAGAACCCAGAAGATGAAAGTGCATGTCCATGAGAAGAAGAAGAAGAAGTAGAATCAATACTGATGTTGTGCTTCTTCATCACTGCCTCTAAAACTGCCATATTGTTTAAACATTTGGACTCATCATGACCATCTTTATCACAAAAGTTGCAATGTTTGTCAGTCTTCTTATTTTTATATTTTTCTCCTTTGTCTCCTTTGGGAGCGAAAGTTGTCCGAGTGGGTTTGGGACCCTTATATTGTTTGTTGTTGTGGTGAGGATGTTGCTTCTTGGGATTCTTGGGTTTATCTTTCTGATGGACAACTAAGGCTTTGTTGGAGGTACCTACAGTGCTTATCACTCCATGTTGTACTAGCTTATCTTGCTCTCTAATCAAAGCATCACAAAAGTTCTCAAGACTGGGTTTTTGATAAGCTGCCCCTAGAGCCTCTTGCATGGCATAAAAGGTAGATAAAACACAGAATATGCACTACCTAGCTTAGAAAGAATAAGATATATGCAACGATCTTCGTCTATCTTTATCTTACATTCTTCACATAAAGTTATGAGTGTTTTAAACTTAGATAGATAGTCTACAATGCAAGAAAAATCACTTGGACTTAAAGTTAGAAGTTGATTTTCTAACTGTTGTGATCGAATAATATTGTGTTTACCAAACACAGATTCAATCTTTTCCCAAGCTTCTTTGGGTTTATCAATTGATTGAAGGTGGAACATTAAATCATGAGAGATGGACATTCCGATTAATCCATGTGCTTCGTCATTCCTATTATCCCATTTGGCTTTCTTATCAGCATCAGTGGGTGCTATTTCCTTTCCCAAGGTAATCCGGTACAAGCCTTTACTTTTTAATAAATCCTCCATATGGGATTTCCATTGGAAGTAGTTGGTGTTGGTAAGTAAGAGATTACTTGTAGAATCCATATTAAATATGCAGATAATATGGATTTAAAAACTAAAACTGATGATCTGAATGGAAATAGCTCGAAAAGTTATGTGGTTTTAAAAAAAATGACACTTAAAACGGACTTCGGATGTGAGAGTTATGCCCTTTTAAAAAAAAACATAAACAGTAACCAAAGGACCACGTGGTGGTGTAAGTTGTTTTATGAAGTGACCCACTTTTTTAAAGAGAAGTGGGGATCACTTTTACAATGAAGTTACTTCATGCAAAATAAACAACTCTAAAATAAAATATTAAAGCTACTTATAGTGATTCATTTTTATACTTGAAGTGAAATACACTTTACAATTTTAGCATGAACTTTTAAAAAAAAAGTAACAAAAGAGAGACTTGAACTCAACACCTCTTACTTAATAAGACAACTTTTAACCAAATGGTCTAGCAAAACATATTGTAATGTTCAGAAGGATGATTGTTAATGTTTTTGTTGTTGACGACCTTGGAGAGCATGTGCAAAAAAAACTCTTTTCACACAAGGAAAAAATTTCGCTTCTCTATGACAACAAGGGTTAGATCTCAGTTAGCTTACCCGGAAGATGCAACTTTTCCTATCTGTTTCTGATTTTCCGAGATTGCACAGGGCGCAAGGAAAAGAGAATACACAGATCTAAAATAGTAGAAACCCGAAACTAAATAATATAAAACCGAAATAAAACCAAAATACTACTCTGCAAAAATTTAAAAAATGCGTATTCAAGCTTTATACCTCCAGATCTAACTGTAATGGTCATATCTTGGGAAAACAGAAAAATTTTCGAGTAAAAGGAAAAGTGTTCCTATATGAAATGATTTCTTAGGCACAATGGAACAATCCTATCATCCCAAAAATGTACGTAAATGACATAAAATGGAGATTAGACAACTCGGCTTCATGATATCGATCTACAACATGAGCGAATATTCAAACAGGCTCTGATACCATGTTTGACATCACAGGTATTCCAACAGAGCATGGACACCTTCAGTAACCACTCACATAACCGGATCAAATATCAACACACTGATGTTTTCACGTGGTAAAACCCCTACGGGGAAACATCCACGGTCCCAACCAACACGACCACTTGGAGCAGTTTATTAATGCAAAAGAAAAAGATTACCGAGAGATTTTAAAAGAGAGTTTCTCACAATCGATCATCGACAAATGAACCTCCATTCTCTTTAAATAGATATCATGGACCAATCAGGTGTTAAGCCATGAATCAATGGCCGATTAGATCGAGGAGAGTATGAACCGTTAGATCACTCTATGTTAGGAACATATCATCACCGTCAGATTTCCTAACTACAAATGCATACTAAAGAAACACACTTTTACCTAACGACACATTAGACCAAGTAGATCTTAACTAACTCCTAAGTGTCTAAATATCCCAACATCTGATGCCTAACCCCCCTTGCGATTTGGGAAAGCAAATGGTCTCCCAGGCTACCGAGGCCCATTTCCTCTCCCTTTTCACCCCATCCCAGGGGAAATTCTATTGGATGGCTCTTAATTGTTGAAGGATGATTGTGGGTGCCACTAGGACTTAGAAAAGGTAGAGGGGCATGACTGAAAGGATTGAATTTATCAAAAGAATCCTAGTGGGGAAGGAAAGGAAGTGATGGGTCTAGCTGTTTAAACAATCCTCAATCTTTTACAAGAGTTCCTTCCGGGAAGAGGCTTTGGGAGATTTTTCTAAGAGGGGTAATCCCAGATAGGATGAAGGGAGGATCGCTCATTGGAAACCAAGCAAGCGAGCAATATTCTTCTGGATAGAGATACAGGTGTTCAAGAAGTAAAATTTGTATTTTTCCTCATTGATTTCCATTCTCGACACCGCCATGAAGAGATTTAGGTTCTTTCTAATTAGTTGGGCTTCCTTAACTATGGGTTTCCCAAAAGGAAGAGTGTTGTCCATGAATTGGAGATGGGTGAGAGCTTCTGAGTTTGGGGTGATTTGCAGACTGGGCAACTCCTCTATAGATCTGGACCTTTTTATGTACCTACCTAGTCTCTCAACCAAGATTATGAACAAGAAGGGGGACATGGGGTCCCTCTATGTGATTCCCCTTGAAGCCTTAAAGGTTGTAGAGGGGAAGACATTGATCAAAATCACGAAAAAGGGATAATAGATTAGAGCCATGATCCAAGAAATCCACTCCTTGTCGAACCCGAAATATTTTATAATTTCCCGTAGGAAGTCCCAATTTATCCCGTCGTAAGCTTTTGAGAGGTCCAACTTTATCATCATACCTGACTACCCCTTTGTTTTCAAGGAGTGGATGGTTTCATGAGCCACTATTACACCATCCGAGATCTGTCTACCTTCCACAAACCCTCCCTATTCTGGGATATAATTGAGTGTAGGATAGGTTTCAACCTATTAGCTATGACCTTCATGATGATATTGTAGATTACATTACATAGAGAGATCGAGTGAAACTTGTCTGTCATTCTTACTCCATTTTATTTTTGGATTAGGGTCAGGAGGGTGGCATTGAAATCCCTAAACATTGACCATGCTTTCCTTGATTCCTTGACCACCTTCCAAACATCTCTACCTATGATGCTCCAATAGGTTTTGAAAAAATCCACCGTAAACCCATATGGTCCTAGGGATTTTCCTAGAGGCATCTCCCTGACCACCTCCTCCACCTCTTCCATAGATATATGGAGAGTGAGACTATTGTTTTGTTCTACTGAAATCAAAGTTGGAATCATCTCTATAATCTAGTGGATTTATGTCGTCCTATCCCCTTTCGGTTCTTTCAGAAGGGTCATATAGTAGTTCATGAGCTATGCTTCAAGCTTGTCATGGTTCTTTTCCACTATGCCATCAGTTTTATGGAGAGTTTCTATCTTATTTTGGCTTCTGTGCCATAGAAGGGACTTATGGAAGAACTTGGTGTTTCTGTCTCCTTCCTGAAGCCATTGAACCCTAGATTTCTGTCAAATAAGGATCTTTTCCTGGGTGTCTCTCTCCATGATTTCCTATTGTAGCTAGGTTTCCTCTAGTCACATAAGTGAGGATATACCATGGTTGATGATTTGTTGTTGCATATCCTCCACTATACCTTCTATTTTTCTCCTTTCCTCCTGGATATTTCCAAATACCTCCTTGTTACATTTTTTTATGCATGTTTTTGTGTATTTTAGCCTCTGCTGGAATTGGTACATTTTAGTCCCATAAATTTTGGGTTGACTGTTCCACCATATTGACATCATAGGGAGAAATTCCAAGATTCTTGTCCATAATTTCACAAATCTAAATGGTTTCGGGCATTGGGGGGTTTGCATCTCCCAACTGACTAGGATCGGCCAGTGGTCCGAGCCTGGGAAAGGTAAGATCTCAGTTCCCAGGCCTTGAGAGTGTTGGAATAATTTCCCATAAACCAATAAACGATATAGCCTCTTGGCCACCTACTTTATCCCCCCACATCGATTATTCCACATGAAAATGACCTCTTGAGTTGGGAGATCCACCAAGTTTAATTCCTCTAGAACTTCCTTGAATATTTTATTTTCCAGGTCTAGTTTTCTAACCCCTCCTTTATTTTCCTTGAGGGTTTTTATGAGGTTAAAGTCACCTCCTATTATCCAATGTTGATCTTGCAAGATATTACCTAGTTGTACTAGGGTTCCTAGAAATCCTCTTTTAGCGTCATGATTTGGGGTTCTATATGTGTTGGATATGTAGCCGCGTTCCCCCATTCTAAGGTCCTGATAGTGGATGGTCAAGATCCTTGGACATTGATACACACCTTCCACTTTGAAATTTTATGGGTTCCAGATGGTTGTTAAGCCCGTCGTTGCTCCTTCTGCTTCTATACAAATCATTTCACTATATTTCCATATTTTTTTGGCTATCTTCCCCATTGTATCTCCATCACACTTAGTCTCTTGTAATAGCATAAAATCTATTTTTTCTTGTGTTAGCTTCCTTTTAGACATTCTTTGCTTCAATGGCGCCTTTAGTCCCCTTATATTCCATGATATTACCTTCATTCTTAACACTTTGGTTGGGAGTGGAAGTACTTCTCTGAAATCCCAACTACCTTCCATGAATCTATTAGTAAGGCTCTTGTTTCCTCCATGACTTGTTTGTGGGGTTTTTGGCCTTTCCTCTTTTCCTCCCCTAATGGTTTTTTTGGGGTCTTGAGGGTGTTTCTTTTAATCCCTAAGATGTTTTCCAAGGTTATGGGTATCTCTTACCCCCCGTCTTACCCTCTCTTTTCTTTAGTTCTCGATATAGTTGTCTGATTTGGCTCCCCTACATATTATTTATCTTCTTCTCTCCATGGGATTGAATGAGGGCTTTGAGGTCTACTTTTGATTCCTCCAACTCCATGTTCTGCGGTTCCTCCTCCTCCTCCATTTCTTCCTGAGATCCCTCTATGTCAAGGGTTTCTTGCATTATAGTTTCTTCTTCCTTCTCAATATTTATGGGGCTTGTTGGTTCCATTTTGCGACGTTTCAAAATCTCCTCCATTTTCCTATCTTCTGGGGCTGGATCTGCCATCGGGATAGCCATGTTCTATTCTTGTTTCTCCCCCTTTGTGGCTGGTTGTTCTTTGAATGCTAGTGCTTGGAAGTTGTTCAAAATTTTCTTTGATGTCTCTCCTATGTTATGTGCTCCATTTTTCTTTGTCTTCCTCTTATTGGGAATATTTGTAAATCCCTCCCCATATTTTTCCTCTCTCCCCTTGTTTTTTTCTAGGCTTGATTTTTGGGGACATTCCCAATATAAATACCCATGTTCATGGCACTTTTTGCATCGAAAGGGTATGTGCTCATAATATATAGGTTGGATTCTATCTTGGTCCTGAAATGATAACACTATTGATTCCAACAGGGCTCTGACTACATTCATGCACACGCAGATTCGTGTGTATAAAGTGTATTTTCATATTTTTGTTATCTCTGATGTTTTGACATACGAGCCCAATGTATATCATATTCCTGCTAGAGTTTCATGATGCAAAATTCTTGTGGAAAAGAGTATAGTATGATCAAGACTGGGGCTAATCTGAAGTCCTCGTTCTCAGGGGAAAACCTCTCGGTCCAGTATCTCATATGTAAACCAACTGAATTAAATAAATATTTCTCTTCATCAAATATTCTACTTCTATCATCAAAGCAAGAGAAAATTACCATAAAGAAGCATTTCAATCCCAATTTGATGTCCATGGTGCCTTTGAATTTCCATTGGGTTTAAACCTAGAGCATGAGCGTTTATGTGATGGCTAGAGTCCCATGAACTTACTGATGAGAGTGTGGTCCTTCATATGTTGTATGTACTCTTCGATAAGAGGGGATGTGGCCTCATACCTCGGGTTCTTTGCCATTTTCGACAGACATCTGTTTTACAACTTTTTTTCATGTTCTTGTATTTGTCCTTCTTTCTAAGCTGGTTGTGCCTTTTCCTTTCCTTTATATTTGGTAGTTAGGCTAGGTCCCCCTGACACTACTTCTTTAATTGACTTCTTATTGTTCCCTTCTTTTGTTTCCTGAGTTACTGTGTCCATGCCTTGTTTTTCCCCTTGAGCTTTTATCGCCTCCTTCTTGTTTCCCTCCATTGTTGCACTAGTTTTGCTCCTTCCTTGATCCCTTCCTATCCTTGCGCCCATGGTATATATGTTGTTTTCTTCTTCTTTCCTCGATCCAAACCCTAACCAACTCCTCTTGCCATCGTTTTCACCAAATCATTGTTGAATGGTCCTTTATTTATTTTTTGTTATTATATATATATAGCGTTTTAGGAGTCAATTTTGAGTTTCTTCTCTACGATGATACCAACTCTCAAGGCTACGATTTCAATTATTTATTAATTTTAACTCCAAAAAAAATGGGTGATACTAGTAGCATCACTTTTCGACTCGGGGTCAATTTTAAGGTTTTAAGTTTTTGTGATGGCCATGATTTCAAACAAGTTGGAATTTAAGGGTCAATTTTAAGGTTTTTTTCCGCAATAGTATCAATTCTCAAGGTTGTGATGTCAAGCAAGTTGGAATTTTAACCACCCCCCCAAAAAAGGGTGCTACCGGTAGCACCTCCTTTTAAAATGGGGGTTGATTTTAGTGTTTTTGATGCAAAAATATGGGTTTTTTGGACCAGAGTTCTCGTTTTGAGGTCACTTTTCTCGTTAAGTTGGTAACTATGTTATTCTCACTCAGTTATGACTATTGTCGTAAGAGTCGACTCTAGGCTGTAATTGAGCCAAGCCTTAGCACATTTTAAATGAAAAAATAAGTTATCACTCAGAACTTGATTTGGGTTGCGGGCAAGTAAATTTCGAGATAACCATGAATCACTTTTGATTAGAAGCTACCCCTTCCAACCTGAGAGGGATCTCTCAAATATATGTCACGATAGGATATCCAATAAGCTTAACAACGAGCAGATCTGTGGGTAACAAACAGTTTTGAGGTTTTTAGGGTTGATGGGTTGGACTAGGAGGTAGTCCATTGGGCATGAAGTCAAATAATCAAGTAAATAATAAGAGTGTTTCAGCAATGGAAATCCATGGAACAGAGGCAAGGTAGAAGCTGATTACAAAGAGAAGGATTTATAAAAGTATGGCAATAGAATAAAGAGAAAACATATCAATACACAAGGAGCACTTAGCGATGAGTTAATTCCAAGCAGAAATCAGTGGAAAATATGGTTGGGACAGAGCATCTAGCAGAGGATGAATTATGAACCTTGATCTCTGCAAGAAACAACCTATAACTAGTCTGCAACAGAGCATCTAATAGAGGATGAATTCTATTACAAAATAGTTACAAATCGAGACGAAAAGATAGATGGAGTGATATTGAAACTAAGAAAATGGAAAAACTTTGCAAGCAACATCACAAGAATCTCTGATATGGATAAAACATGCTTCTACAATCTTTTATTAAATTGAAAATGAAAGCTATAGCCCAGGAGTACTACTCCTGTGTGTCTCACCCCCCCCCCCCCTTTTCTTCTTCAAGAAGATACAATAATATAAGTCTTTTTACCCCTTTCAAATAACTGAAAAATGATTCGAATTACAAAGAAATCCCTCTGGAAAAAAATCGGTATCTCATGTAGGTATTGAGGTCGAAATCCTCCCAAAAGACAACAACAGTTACCATCAATTTCAGAAACTTTCTGCCATTAGAAAACAAACCAAACTACTGAAAACTATGGCTGTGGTTATGGTTTTGTATCTCTCGAATCGTGACAACTGTGTATAAACTGAAAGAGGCTTTTGTGCATATTTTTGTTTTGAGCAAAAACCTCTCTCAGTTCCCTGAGATCCATTTCCATTTGCCCCAGATCTGCATTTTACAAACATGTGTCAAAACAGGAAAATATGAGATCTGAAAATTAGGGATCGGAGATGGATTTGATTCTCCCAATATGTGACACCTATAGGAAAAATGAGAGTGTTTATTTATCTATGATGTGTTAGGCACCAAAACTATTGACCGTTTCTCAAAATGATATTCCAGTCACTCAGAATCATCATTTGAAAATGATGACTCAACATAGTAAAAAATGCCACATTTCTGAAAACAAACCTCATCTTGCGGGGGACCTATGACTGCCTTCCCAAGCTCCAAATGAAAATCTAAATGCACCATTGGAAATATTAGGATCTGTAGATGTCAATCAACCATTTGAGCGCGCAAAAAGGCCTCTCCACGACTGAGAAAACTGACTTTTGCTAAGGCAGTTTAGTCACTGGAAAAAAATTGCGATTTCGGTGGCTATTAGGCCAAAAACAAGGGTATCTTAGCTGCCAAAAGTCCTGGCTTTTGGTGGATAAAAATGTTATTTTGGAGCGCCATAAGCCACCGAAAGTCCCTAAACCCCGATTTCAGGATTTTGGGTTTCGAGAAATAGAGCAGTGGTTAAAATCTTTACATCGACCAAACCTCCAATGGCCGAAACCATGAAATGGTGACGTGGCATTTATGGTTGAAACCCGAGATTTAAACTACTGAAAGTCTGCACTTTCGGTAGCTAAACACTATAAATGTTTTCCTCCTAAGCTACCGAAAGCCAAAATTTCAATATTTGTTCCAACATAGGCTCCATCTAGGGATCATGCTTTCTTGTAAAGCGCTAAGAACAGTAGACCACCTGTCATCATCCATTGGGCGAATCAAAATCATCCTTATCAAACTCTGAACCCTGTCACTTTACTTGCATCTTTTCAAACAAAAACCACTTGTTCATTCATTGGGCTATGGAGTCGTAATGATTTAAAACAAAACCATACTGGATTCGAAACTGAACTGAAAACATATTAAAAATCACTGCTGTAATATAATGCTCAAAGTCAAGCTTATTTATATACATCACCTACTCTAACTACT
Source organism: Picea engelmannii (assembly GCA_009831015.1). Lineage (NCBI taxonomy): Eukaryota > Viridiplantae > Streptophyta > Pinopsida > Pinales > Pinaceae > Picea > Picea engelmannii. Next base: position 1,287,671 of record ML783951.1, on the reverse strand, counting down.
GAAAAATTCCCACTGAATCAAATGATACGAAAATGCCAGTGAAGCCAATCCAATAATTGTCTACTTATTTGAAATTTTCTCATACTTTCTTTGAGCAGGCTGAAAAAGGAAACTGACAACTCCCATATGACCTGTTGGTGATCATGAATTTTCAAACCTTTCATCAATTCTTGTGACAAAATATCCATGACATAGCATACTCCTCCATTAAATAAATCTAAAAGATCAGCAAAAGGATCTTGAAAAAATATATGGTCCCGAGGTTTTAAAACATCTAGGACTACTCTAAGTTCTGATTTATAATGCTTAGGATCATTCTCGAAGAGAATATCTGAGCACCCTTCAAGATCATCTGCAATGGCATCTCCAAAATCATGGCACAATCTTGTCTGAAGACTCTCATCCCTCCATGAAAAATCTGCAACAAGTTGTTCTATAGAAATGATGAAATAATCATCACTATACTCATCATATTTAGGTTCAGCAGATAACTCAAGAGGGTCATTAGTCAGAAAAAAATTTGGGACATCAACTGTGGATCTCTCAAGCAAAGGAAACTCTGTTACTATCTCTAGCATACTGTTTATTTCAGAATCATACTTCTGCAAATCACAGTCTAAAGCATTCTCGAACAACAAACATTCTTCATGATCATTAAACATGGCGACCATATCTTTTTCACGAAACAAAACAGAGTCTAAAATCTGATCTCCTGGCAGGAAATCATCATAAATAGGTTCGCTAACTTTCTGTAAAGTTCCATCAAATACATGACTGTCATCATTTAAAAACAGTTTGATAGTCATATCCGAGACTGTGTGAAAGTTGCAAATCTGTGTGAGTAGGGTCTGTAACATAGTTGTTCAGGAGCAGGTCTATCTCTTCTTCTGCAGGTTGATCGTGATGTTGAATATTTTCTTCTTGAGTATGTTCACAAGATCCAACTTCTTTGTGAGCCAACTCTTCCTCATACTAATCATCTTCATCAACTTGAGAAATTTCTTATATTTCTTCCTCCTCTTCAAGAGGATTTGTTTGATCGTCTTGTCTTATGAATTTATATTACAACAATCTTCAAAAAGTATTTCAGATGAGTAGATTCTTTTACAATGTTGATGAAAAAGTATGTGAAAATCTTTCAATGAAGGAATACTCGAATGGGGTAAAGATTTATACCAGAGTCTAGCATATTTTTCCAATGAAAACATAAACAATTTCATGAGGACATCTTCATGATGTACATTTAATTCCTCCATGAGCTTGTGGAATTGAAACAAGTGTTGAGCGGGATTGTCGTCCTCATATTCTCCAAATTTAGGAAGGACATATTCCCAAATTTTAATGTCTTGAACAGTGTTTGGAAAGCCATAAACATTTGTAAAGTCCAGAGGAGCAAACCTTGCAATAATTCGAGCAACGAACGAATTTGACATTTGAGACCAGTGGAGTCGCCAACAAAATCATGTAGAGTCTATGAACCAAGGAGTCGCCAGGTGAATGATCATAGCCAATTGAATGTCTATCCCTTGTTCACCATCAAGAGATAGATCTGAACTTTTTTTTATCCTAGGGAAGATAACTCCGTCCTCCATCCCCGATAACGACGCCAAAGATTGTTGTCGCAAGAGTCGACTCTAGGTTGTAATTGAGCCAAGTCTTAGCACATTTTAAATGAAAAAATAAGTTATCACTCAAAAATTGATTTGGGTTGCGTGCAAGTAAATTCCGAGATAACCACAAACCACTTTTGATTATATGTTGCCCCTTCCAACCCGAGAGGGATCTCTTGAATATATGTCACGATAGGATATGCAATAAGCTTAACAATGGGCAAATATGTGGGTAACAAACAATTTTGAGGTTTTTAGGGCTGATGGGTTGGACTGGGAGGTAGTCCATTGGGCATGGAGTCAAATAATCAAGTAAATAATAAGAGTGTTTTGGCAATGGAAATCCATGGAACATAGGCGAGGTAGAATCTGATTACAAAGAGAAGGATTTATAAAAGTATGGCAGCAGAATAAAGAGAAAACATATCAATACACAAGGATCACTTAGCGATGAGTGAATTCCAAGCATAAATCAGCGGAAAAATATGGTTGGGATAGAGCATCTAGCAGAGGATGAATTCTGAACCTTGATCTCTTCAAGAAACAACCTATAACCAGTCTACACCAGAGCATCTAACAGAGGATGAATTCTATTACAAAATAGTTACAAATCGAGAAGAAAAGATAGATGGAGTGATATTGAAACTAAGAAAATGGACAAACTCTGCAAGCAACATCACAAGAATCTCTGATATGGATAAAACATGATTCTATAATATTTTATTAAATTTAAAATGAAAGCTACAACCCAGGAGTACTACTCCTGTGTGTCTTCCCCCCCCGATTTTTCTTCTTCAAGAAGATACAATAATACAAGTCTTTTTCCCCCTTTCGAATAACTGAAAAATGATTCAAATTACAAAGAAGTCCCTCTAGAAACGAATCGGCATATCATGTAGGTATTGAGGTCGAAATCCTCCCAAAAGACAACAACAATTACCATCAATTTCGAAAACTTTCTGCCATTAGAAAACAAACCAAACTGCTGAAAATTGTGGTTGCGGTTATGGTTTTGTATCTCTTAAATCGTGATAGCTGTGTATAAATGGAAAGAGGATTTTGTGCATATTTTTGTTTTGAGAAAAAATCTCTCTCAGTTCCCTGAGATCCGTTTCCATTTGCCCCAGATCTGCATTTTACAAACATCTGTCAAAACAGGAAAATATGAGATCCGAAAATTAGGGCTCGGAGATGGATTCGATTCTCCCAATATGTGACACTTGTAGGAAAACCGAGAGATCTTATTTATCTATGATATGTTAGGCACAAAAACCTCCGACCGTTTATCAAAATGATATTCCAGTCGCTCAGAATCATCATTTGAAAATGATGACTCAGCACAGTGAAAAATGCCACATTTCTAAAAACGAACCTCATCTTGCGGGGGACTTGTGACTACCTTCCCAATATCTAAATGAAAATATTAATGCACCACTATAAATATTAGGATCTGTAGATGTCAATCGACCATTTGAGCACACAAAACGGCCTCTCCACGACTAAGAAAACTGACTTTTGCTAAGGCAGTTTAGTCACTGGAAAAAAATTGCGATTTCGGTGGCTATCAGGCTGAAAACAAGGGTATCTTAGTTGCCGAAAGTTCTGGATTTCGGTGGATAACAGTGAGATTTCAGAGTGCCGTAAGCCACCGAAAGTCCCAAAACCCCGATTTTGAGATTTCGGGTTTCGGGAAATAGAGCAGTGGTCAAAATCTTTACGTCGGCCAAACCTCCGATGGCCGAAACCTCGAAATGGTGACATGGCATTTATGTTAAACCCTATTATAGTGATTTTATGTCATTTATTGCATTCTTTCTGTTCCTTCTCATGAGATCTTTCTCCATGTGGCTTAATTCATGGCGCTTGAACGCTTGGTCTTGGTCGATACACTTTCGACAGCTAATGGCATATGAAACCTGAGATTTAAGCTATCGAAAGTCTGCACTTTCAGTAGCTAAACACTATAAATTTTTTCCTCCTAAGCTACCGAAAGCCAAAATTTCAATATTTGTTCCAACATAGGCTCCATCTAGGGATGGTTCTTTTTTGTAAAGCACCAAGAACAGTAGACCACGTGCCGTCATCCATTGGGCGACCCGAAATCATCCTTATCAAACTCTGAACCCTGTCACTTTACTTGCAGCTTTCCGAAACAAAAACCACTTGTTCATTCATTGGGCTATGGACTCGTAATGATTTAAAACAAAACCATACTGGATTCGAAACTGAACTGAAAACATTTTAAAAACCACCACTATAATATAATGCTCAAAGTCAAGCTTATTTATATACATCACCTACTCTAACTACTGAAAAATTCCCACTGAATCAAATGATACGAAAATGCTAGTGAAGCCAATCCAATAATTGTCTACTTATTTGAAATTTTCTCACACTTTCTTTGAGCAGGCTGAAAAAGGAAATTGACAACTCCCATCTGACCTGTTGGTGATCATGAATTTTCAAACCTTTCATCGATTCTTGTGACAAAATATCCATGACATAACATATTCCTCCATTAAATGAATCTAAAAGATTAACAAAAGGATCTTGGAAAAATATGTGGTCCTGAGGTTTTAAAACATCCAAGACTGCTCTATGTTCTGATTTATAATGCTCAGGATCATTCTCAAAGAGAATATCCGAGCACCCTTCAAGATCATCTGCAATGACATCTCCAAAATCATGGCACAATCTTGTCTGAAGACTCTCATCCCTCCATGAAAAATCTGCAGCAAGTTGTTCTGCAGAAACGATGAAATAATCATCACTATACTCATCATATTTAGGTTCAGCAGATAAATCACGAGGGTCATCAGTCAGACAAAAACTCGGGACATCAACTGTGGATCTCTCAAGAAAAGGAAACTATGTTATTATCTCTGGCATACTGTTTATTTCAGAATCATACTTATGCAAATCATAGCCTAAAGCATTCTCGAACAACAAACTTTCTTCAAGATCATTAAACATGGCAACCATATATTTTTCACGAAACAAAACAGAGTCTAAAATCTGATCTCTTGGCAGGAAATGATCATAAATAGGTTCACTAACTTCCTGTAAAGTTCCATCAAATACATGACTGTCATCATTTAAAAACAGTTTGACAGTCATATTCAGGACTGTGTGAAAGTTGTAGATCTGTGTGAGTAGGGGCTGTAACATAGTTGTTCAGGAGCAGGTCTATCAATTCTTCTGCAGGTTGATCGTGATGCTGAATATTTTCTTCTTGAGTATGTTCACAAGATCCAGCTTCTTTATGAGCCAACTCTTCCTCATACTGATCATCTTCGTCAACTTGAGAAATTTCTGATATTTCTTCCTCCTCTTCAAGAAGTTTTGTTTGATCGTTTTGTCTTATGAATTCTATATTACAACAATCTTCAAAAAGTATTTCAGCTGAGTAGATTCTTTTAGAATGTTGATGAAAAAGTATGTGAAAATCTTTCAATGAAGGAATATTTGAATGGGGTAAATATTTATACCAGAGTCTAACATATTTTTCCAATGAAAACATAAACAATTTCATGAGGACATCTTCATGATGTACATTTAATTCCTCCATGAGCTTCTGGAATTCAAACAAGTGTTGAGCGAGATTGTCGTCCTCATATTCTCCAAATTTAGGAAGGACATATTCCCAAATTTTAATGTCTGGAACAATGTTTGGAAAGCCATAAACATTTGTAAAGTCCAGAGGAGAAAACCTTGCAGCAATTCGAGCAGCGAACAAATTCGACATTTGAGACCAATGGAGTCGCCAGCAAAATCATGTAGAGTCTACGAACCAAGGAGTCGCCAGGTGAATGATCACAACCAATTGAATGCCTATCCCTTGTTCACCATCAAGAGATATATCTGAACTTTGTCGTATCCCAAGGAAGATAACTTCGTCCTCCGTCCTCAACAATGACGCCAGAAAATGTTGTCACAAGAGTCAACTCTAGGCTGTACTTGAGCCAAGCCTTAGCACATTTTAAATGAAAAAATAAGTTATCACTCAGAACTTGATTTGGGTTGCATGCAAGTAAATTCTGAGATAACCACGAACCACTTTTGATTAGAAGTTGCCCCTTCCAACTCGAGAGGGATCTCTCGAATATATGTCACGATAGGATATCCAATAAGCTTAACACTAGGCAGATTTGTGGGTAACAATTAGTTTTGAGGTTTTTAGGGCTGATGGGTTGGACCGGGAGGTAGTCCATTGGGCATGGAGTCAAATAATCAAGTAAATAATAAGAGTGTTTCGGCAATGGAAATCCATGGAACATAGACGAGTTAGAAGCTAATTACAAAGAGAAGGATTTATAAAAGTATGGTAGAAAAATAAAGAGAAAACATATCAATACACAAGGAGCACTTAGCGATGAGTGAATTCCAAGCATAAATCAACAGAAAATGATGGTTGGGATAGAGCATCTAGCAGAGGATGAATTCTGAACCTTGGTCTCTGCAAGAAACAACCTATAACCAGTCTGCAACAAAGCATCTAACAGAGGATGAATTCTATTACAAAATAGTTACAAATCAAGAAGAAAAGATAGATGGAGTGATATTGAAACTAAGAAAATGGAAAAACTCTGCAAGAGACATCACAAAAATCTTTGATATGGATAAAACATGCTTCTGCAATATTTTATTAAATTGAAAATGAAAGCTACAGCCCAGGAGTACTACTCCTGTGTGTCTTCCCCCCCCCCCTTTTTATTCTTCAAGAAGATACAATAATATAAGTCTTTTGCCCCCTTTCGAATAACTGAAAAATGATTTGAATTACAAAGAAATCCCTCTGGAAATGAATCGATATCTCATGTAGGTACTGAGGTCGAAATCCTCCCAAAAGACAACAACAGTTACCATCAATTTCAGAAACTTTCTGCCATTAGAAAACGAACCAAACTGCTGAAAAATGTGGCTACGGTTATGGTTCTGTATCTCTTGAATCGTGACATATGTGTATAAACTAAGAGAGGCTTTGTGCATATTTTGGTTCTGAGAAAAAATATCTCTCAGTTCCTTGAGATCCGTTTCCATTTGCCCTAGATCTGCATTTTACAAACATGTGTCAAAACAGGAAAATATGAGATCCGAAAATTAGGGCTCGGAGATGGATTCGATTCTCCCAATATGTGACACCTATAGGAAAACCGAGATATTTTATTGATCCATGATGTGTTAGGTACAAAAACCTCCAATCGTTTCTCAAAATGATATTCCAGTCGCTCAGAATCATCATTTGAAAATGATGACTTAGCACAGTAAAAAATGCCACATTTTTAAAAATGAACCTCATCTTGCGGGGGACTTGTGACTGCCTTCCCAATATCCAAATGAAAATATGAATGCACCACTAGAAATATTAGGATCTGTAGATGTCAATCGACCATTTCAGCGCACAAAACGGCCTCTCCACGACTGAGAAAACTGACTTTTGCTAAGGCAGTTTAGTCACTGGAAAAACTCTGCGATTTCGGTGGCTATCAGGCTGAAAACAAGGGTATCTTAGCTGCCCAAATTCCTAGATTTGGGTGGATAACAGTGCAATTTCAGAGCGTCGTAATCCACCGAAAGTCTCGAAACCCCGATTTCAGGATTTCGGGTTTTGGGAAATAGAGCAGTGGTTAAAATCTTTACGTCGGCCAAACCTCCGATGGCCGAAACCCTGAAATGGTGACGTGGAATTTATTTTAAACCCTATTATAGTGAATTTATGTCGTATATTGTACAACCTATAACCAATCTGCAACATAGCATCTAACAGAGGATGAATTCTATTACAAAATAGTTACAAATAGAGAAGAAAAGATAGATGGAGTGATATTGAAACTAAGAAAATGGACAAACTCTGCAAGCAACATCACAAGAATATCTAATATGGATAAAAAATGCTTCTGCAATCTTTTATTAAATTGAAAATGAAAGCTACAACCCAAGAGTACTACTCTTGTCTGTCTTCCCCTCCCCCCCCTTTTTCTTCTTCAAGAAGATACAATAATATAAGTCTTTTGCCCCCTTTCAAATAACTGAAAAACGATTCGAATTACAAAGAAATCCCTCTGGAAATGAATCATTATCTCATGTAGGTATTGAGGTCTAAATCCTCCCAAAAGACAACAACAGTTACCATCAATTTCAGAAACTTTCTGCCATTAGAAAACGAACCAAACTGCTGAAAACTGTGGCTGCGATTATGGTTCTGTATCTCTCGAATTGTGATAGCTGTATATAAACTGAAAGAATATTTTGTGTGTATTTTTTTTCTAAGAAAAAACCTCTCTCAGTTCCCTGAGATACATTTCCATTTGCCCCAGATCTTCCTTTTACAAACATGTGTCAAAACAAGAAAACATGAGATCCGAAAATTAGGGCTCGAAGATCGATTTGATTATCCCAATATGTGACACTTGTAGTAAAACCGAGAGAGGTTGTTGATCTATGATGTGTTAGGCAAAAAAACCTCCGACCATTTCTCAAAATGATATTTCAATCGCTCAGAATCATCATTTGAAAATGATGACTCAGCACAGTAAAAAACGCCACATTTCTGAAAACGAACCTCACCTTGAGGGGGACTTGTAACTGCCTTCCCAAGATCGAAATGAAAATATGAATGAACCACTAGAAATATTAGGATCTGTATATGTCAATCGACCATTTGAGCACGCAAAACAACCTCTCCACGGCTTAGAAAACTGAATTTTTCTAAGGAAGTTTAGTCACTGGAAAAAATCTGCGATTTCGGTGGCTATCAGGTCGAAAACAAGGGTATTAGCTGCCAAAAGTCCTGGCTTTCGGTGGCTAACAGTGCGATTTCGGAGCGCCGTAAGCCACTTCAAGTCCTAAAACCCCAATTTCAGGATTTCGGGAAACAGAGCAGTGGTTAAAATCTTTATGTCGGCTAAACTTCTGATGGCTGAAACCCCGAAATGGTGACGTGGCATTTATGTTAAACCCTATTATAGTGATTTTATGCCATTTATTGCATTCTTTTCACACCTACTCGTGAGATATTCCTCCATGTGGATTGATGCGTGGCGCTTGAACGCTTGATCTCGACCGATACACTTTCGACAACTAATGGCATATGAAACCCAAGATTTAAGCTACCGAAAGTCTGCACTTTTGGTAGCTAAACACTATAAAAAATTTCCTCCTAAGCTACCGAAATCCAAAATTTCAATAGTTGTTCCAACAATGACAACATGGGTTGAGTGTAATCATCCTTGGGGGAAGAGTAAGGGTCAAGAAAACATGGGAGAAGTGGAATTTCGAGTAGGAAAGAGAGAAATTTTTTATAGTTAGCAAGAAGAGAGGAAAAACATAGTTGAATGTGGGGAAAGAGTGGAAAACCATAGTGGGCATGGAAGATAGCTTGTTGGAGCTAGTAATTGTGTTGAGAATGAGACTGGTATGCTTGTGAGTGATTCTTGTTAAGGAAATTACCCAAGAGAATTTGTAAATGTTATGTGATCACTCCTATTGCAGACGGTTTTCGTAGAGCCCCAATAGATAGATTCTTGGCCAGTCTGTGTTGGAGCCATGGAGGGGATGAATATTGTCTAAGGGAATACAATGCAGAGAAGGAGATCTCATTCCTTAGGTTGTGCAAACTGAAGGGGGAGGGAGTTGGGTGGATGGAATTGTTGTAGGGGTCATGTCACCGTGTTTTAGTGGATATTTGAGTTGTTACAGTGGACTGTAGACATCGATAGGAGCTTGTTCATCCTCGTGGACTCATAGCCCTAGCTCAGGGGTAGCTTGTTGCATAGAGAATTGGTGCAACATAGCCTACATTTGGGAGGAACTTCCTTCATCTATAATCGGTTGTGTAAAATATTTTAAAAGATAAGTATTTTGATCATTGTGTTATTTATTGTTTAATGTTGTGGATAAATGTTGCATTTACTTAATTTATGTGTATGAATGGTGTTGTGTGCATTTAATGGATGTTGTGCATGTTTATATGGATGCATTCACATTTTTAAATTATTCATGATAATAACATGTCTGCATATCAGGTTGCATGTATATTCCGCATTTAAATCGACATGTTAGTTAATTAGGTAATAATAGAACGCAACAAAAAAAAGTTAAGTACGTGACAAATTATCCCCTCCATGGTTGGATATTACAAGAATATTAAACTAATATGAAAACTCTACAAAACCTATTTTAAAATTCAGCTAGTCATAATGTGGAGAATTGCAAAGATTTACAAGTGTTTCTAGAGCATATACCAAAATATATTTATTACATTATAAGCTTTAATGATGTAGACACACCTAGAGGATGAGGAACAAGAAGAGGAGGCATGCGTAAAGATGTTGGAAGAGACCCACTAAAATGCTATAAATGTGGACAAACATGTCACCTTTAAAGGAATTGTTTAAAATTGAAGAAGTATGTGTTCGTTATTATA
>ML783951.1:1262283-1276752 GCA_009831015.1 Picea engelmannii | reverse complement strand
AGGTTGGATGAGGCTCCTTTTTAAAGTTTAGGTTGTTGAGAAGCAGATATTGGCACAAACTTGGTGGTGGATGAATATAGAAAGTTTTGAGTTGTTGTGTTAATATAATTGGGAATGAAAATTTGTCAAAGAGGTTGAGAGAAGTTTTGATGAACCTATGATCAATGCACCTATACCTAAAAAGAATTCCATGCGAACAAAGAAAATGGAAAACGTTATAGGAAAGGGATTTAGGTTGAATGTAATAATTGGAGGATATGTTGATATAGGTTCTAAATCATGGGAAACTAAAATTTCTATTTTACCCCATAAAAGTAAGACTAGAAAACCAATATAATGTTTTTTACATTAGTTGGGTTAGAAGAAGTAGAGGTTAACCTTGATAGTGTTAAAACTTTTTACATTAGTTGGGTTGGAAGAAGTAGAGGTTAATATTAATAGTGTTAAAACTTATGTTTATTTGAAGTCAATGAAATTATGGAAAAGGGCCCATATCTTATGATTTTATGAATAGATTGGGTCTTTAATAACGATGCTATTCTTAATCTAAAACACATGGGGATGTATTTTGAATCACATGAGATTAGAGTTGCTCATCCCTTGGATGTCTCTCGAGGCACACACACTATGATGAGACCATTAATGATGATGTATAAAAGAAGCGTGTTGGAGAACATTCCTAATATTAAAATGCATTGAGATGATCATATAAACATGAGAATACATTGTAAGTTAAGTTGGAAAGTGCTTAATCATATGATGTTAAATTAGAAATAACCCTAAATATATGGCAAAATCAGGTGTACTGAATTTTAAAAAGAATATGTGCATACATAAAAATGTCTATGAACTAGATTAGGGTATAATTAAGTTTTGATTGAATTGGGGACATTAAATGTTTTCTTGAAGAATATGGAATCGACAATTCATACTAAATTTAGAGTTAATTCATTGCATGTTATGTTGATCAGAACTCCATTGCATTGGTGGGGTACTCACAAATACAATTGAAGGTGCGAGAATATGTTCTAACCACCAAGTGCTTGATATTTTTGGTGCTAAGGTAAGAAAGAAAAAAAAGTTTTATATAAAGGGCATGACAATCTATTGAGAAATCTAGGTGAATGTAAGGTGTGATGGGGAATTCAGGATGCTTTACACTTATATCCCTTTAAATTCTTACTATGGATGTAATACCAATGTTGTGGTATGGGGGCAGGGGCAGGGGGATCATCATAGATCCTGGAGGGAAAATTGAAGCAACCATTGAGTGGGGCTTAAGAAAACCCTCCAACAATCAAGTTGAAGCATACACTTTGTTGCAATGATCGTGTATATCTTCTAATCATTGGATTCAATCAATGAAAGTAATAGGAGACTCAAGTGCAATAATTAGACAAGTAATCTCAAAAGTCCTATCATATGACTATGCCCTTACATCTATCCTTGTTCAAGTTTATAAGGAGAATGGAAAATTTGAAGATGTTTCATTCTACCGAGTCTTGAGGAATCAAGAAGCAGAAAAACATGCAAACGAAGCCACTAAGTCAAAAGAGAGGTTTTTTAAGGTCAAAGGTATCATTGGTTACCAAAGTATACCTTAAATAAGTTTTAATGAGTTTAATGGTGAAAATATCGGCATTAAATCTCCATGTATACCATGCATATCAACTTTACTTCAAACACAAGACCAATAACTCAATGAGACTATTATACCCCTTTTGCATGCTTGACCTCATGGCCAAGCACAAATTTGAAACTAAGGCAAGAGTTTATTAGCTTCGTGGTGGGATAATTGAAGTGTAGAGAGGTTGGCATTCAATGAATTTTGGCTTCTAGTTTCAATCTATCGGCCATCACATGGTAAATTGTTCTAACACCTACCCTATGATACAATGCTTGTTTAGTTTGGACAATTTATGTCCAGGAGGCTTCTTTGGAGGAACCTTGTCTCTATGTATTATCATAGTAGGTACTTTCCAGTTTGTATATGGTGTTCATCACTCTAGCATGGTCAAAATTTATTTTTCAATTCTTTTATTCCGAGGCAACATGAATAACGTCTATGGGTGGTCTAGAATTTTGGGGGGTCTAGGGATTTTAAGCTTCAAAATTCTCATTTGGAAAATTTTGAAAGTGGTATGATGGGAAGGAAGGCAATTCATTTGGCTTACTGTTAATGTCATTGGTTTTATGTTTTTTTTTTTTTCTCCCATTCTCATCGATCATAGGGATCTTCAAGAGATAATAAGGGTTCCCCAGAATCATGAGTAAAAAATTTAGTGTAATAGATCTTCTCTTTTTTGAGTCACTGCAAAGGTCCATGATAATGAGCACTAGGTGATTTCCCAATTTGCATCAATAATGGGCACTTTAGTTCAACAAAAACAATACACAACCACTTTAGAAGCATAATGCAATATTCTGAGAAACATGGTTATAAATATGAGCAAGGGAGCCCAGTCCAAGACTTTCAATTTAAGAATGTCTATTAGTTTGGGCCATGGGTAGCTAAAAGACGAGGATATTTTTCACCAACCGATTGAAGACATGGAGATTGGACAATAAGAATTAGTTATATCAAATGTTGGCTTGGATGAGGCTTTTAGTCGTCTTTTATTTCGTTAAGTATAATGTTTTTTACTATTATTAGTAGATTAGGAGTCTTTTATAGAATATATAGCAGTAGAAAGTTTTGGAAAATTTCTCCCAAAGACATATGTAAATTTTGTATCAAGCATGTTATGAGTTGTCAACTCTGCTTAAAATTTATGGACATATAGTATATGTAACAATGTTGTTAGTTAGCCCTAGATGGGGTGACACCTGACACACATGCACCCGATGTAGTTAATGCCCACAACCAACAACCTTCCTCCCTATCAACTCATCATGCCTAACATTCACTCTGGAAGGGGGGTAGTGCACCTGCACATGAAGGAGGTTTTAATGGTGCACATACAACATCAACCGAGGCTTACTAGATCAGGTATGAGGAATCTCAACACCATCACTTTAGTATTTAGGGATCCTTTCCCTGTCACTTCCGTTGTTTTTATGGAGGTAAGGCATAATAATGGTTATTTCAGTATGGATTCGCACCTAGTTTCCCATTCCTTGCTTGTTTTTTCTCCCCTATGGTATCGCGTTATTGTTATCATATGTGTCTCTCCAATGCCGAACGAACCGAGCAAGCCAAAGCACGGGCTGACCTATTACAGTTCCGCGGCCCGACATCGTCGACCTGGCCCCTCTTCAACCCTGTCTCTGCCCCCCATCGCCTTCATCAACCATGTTGGCCCCCCCTAGCCTAATCAGAAATGGATTGATGAACCCTTGTGGACTACTTCAGACCCTTAGAACCCCCTGTGTAATTCAGAAAAACACACCTCAAAGCGTCGACCCTGTGAAAAAATTGGGTGGTTGTCCAATTGAGGAAGAGATTCCTCCATAATGGTTGGAGGAATCAACTACGCCGACTACACCAAATGTTAACGAACCTCCAAACGTCCATACTGTGAAAAAATTGGGTGGTTGTATGGTCAAGGAAGAGATTCCTCTAGAATGGATGGAGGAAGCAACAATGTTGACTGCGCCAGATGTTAATGAGCCTCCAAACATTGCATCCCCAACACTAGAACCACCCAGTCTCCTTAGTTTCTCAGAAGATCAACTACAACCAATCTTTGAAATGCTACGATACATGGTCGACCAACTCCATCGCCAGGACACCCTCAGTCGTCGCTTGGATATCTTGTTCAACTCCCTGTCAAGCGAGCTCGCCAAGCGACGATGCCCAACATGCTACCAACCGTTCACTTTCTCACCCAACAATGAAGGTCACTCGGGTTTTCCTACTATCTACTTTTTCTGTTGTTATGTTATCAGGTCCAGAGAGGCCACAATTACAATTAGATTTAGGACTAGTTTTTTTTAGTACTGTGAAAAAAAACATGCTTGCATGTTTTGCAGACCACTTGTTCTGGTTTCCATTTATATGGCAAAACAGGTGGCAAACTTTGACATGTGTATTGCAATGAAGACTCTCTAAAATAATATATATATATATATATATATATATATATATATATATATATATTTATTTATTTATTTATTTACAACAACAAAAAAACAGTGTTGTGAGTTAGAATACAACTTTTTATTAATATATAATTTCGCTGTCTTCGATTAACAAATATATCGAGGATGTGGTACATTCATGAAGAGTGTTAATCCCAAACAAAATACTAGGAGAAATTTAGCATGTTTGTGCAATGTTTAATTTTGCATGTAAAGATATTGCATTAATAGCCACTTTGAATATATTGAAAAACACTCATTTTAAAAGATAAATAAGAACTTCTATGGGATCCAAATAAATAAATTTATGCATATAACTCTTGAATTTTTTTCCAAGAAAAAAATCATAATTTTTATTCAAGTGCGAATGAAAATCATATTCTTTAGGTGTCAAAAGACATAATAAGTTTACATAATGAAACCTTTTAAAAAAATAAAAATAAAAATAAACATATTTATTTTATTTTATCCAATCATACCTTTACATAGCCATAAAAGTACCAAAATAAACTTAGCTTTAAAAGGTTTGCCCAGAAAAAAAAAAGCATAACATGTAAACAATAAAACTATCCCCAAAAAACCAACAAAATCTCTGCAATAAACCCCAAGATAGATAGGAGACAAAGTAAATACGTAGACACCATCATGAACTTATTCTAGGGACAATGAACCTGTAACAAGTTGTTTCCCACTCTTGAAGTTTTTGGAAGAGAAAAGAGACATTATTTTTTTAAAGGTGGATGGGAAAAATGAGGTAGATGTAAAGGAAGAGTTATGCCACATTAAGATACATAAAAAAATGTCAATTAGATATAAAGTATTTTAATTAACCCATGAAAAAATAATATTAACATTGGTGTTGGGGATGAACACAAATGACTTTGGTTGAAGACTACCCAGATTGAGAAGTGGTTGTAGAGGAGGTGGAGATTTTACACAAATACCAAATCTATTTCCTAGAAACATCACTAAAATTAAATAAATAAAAGGTTATTTGGGTGAAATGAAGGATTGAGGTTAAGAAAATAGTTAAACCAAAAAATACAATACCATACAAGATTAATCATAGCCTTAATACCAAATCTATTTCCTAAAAATATCACTAAAATTAAAAAAAATAAAAGATTATTTGGGTGAATGGAAGGATTGAGGTTAAGAAAATAGTTAAACCAATGAATATAATACCATACAAGATGAATCATAACCTCAATACCAAATCTATTTCCTAAAAACATCACTAAAATTAAAGAAATAAAAGGCTATTTGGGTGAAATGAAGGATTAAGGTTAAGAAAAAAGTTAAACCAATAAATACAATACCATACAAGATGAATTATAACCTCAAAAAGAAAGTAGAAAAAGAATGGGATGCTTTCCATGGTTATCCAAAATAAACAAATGTAATGACTAATATCTATTTCCTTAAAGGTGTTGGTTAGTTGTTTTATGAAATTGTTTTTTTCGTCGAAATTCGACGATATAAATTTACATGAATCCCTATTTTTTGTTGTTCAGAATCCATTTTTGAATGCAGAAACGGATTCAACATGCTGAAAAACTCCCATTGCACTCGGAGTTTACAGAAATAATTACTTAAATTTAAGGATCCAACAATTTCTCGCCGAATTTCGAGTAAATATCCCTAGAAAAAATTCTCATTTCGTAGAATATTTAACCTACAATTTTCCTTAAAACATCACTAAATTGAAAGAAATAAAAGGTTTTTTTAGGTGAAATGACGGATTGAGGTTAAATAAATAGTCAAACCAATAAATACAAGACCATACAAAATGAGTCATAGCCTTGAAGAATAAGTAGAACAAGAATTGGATAAGTTCCATGGTTATCCAGAATAAGGAAATTCAAGGAATAATAATGTGTAGAATTTTTAATGTTTGATTAGGTTTGTGTGCATGATCTATTCTCGAGTTCATTAATTGATGCAATTTTGTAATCAATTTACGAAGCTTGTCGTATGGGCAAGCAACATAGAAATCAGGTAGGATAAATGAATTTGGAAAAAAAACATGTTTTAAATTGAGTATTGTAGAAAAATTAGGACATATTAAATATTTTCCTATCTTCAATGGTGATTAAGAAAAAATTAGATATACTTTTTCAAGATGAATATTTTGAGTTTTTTTTAAGAAATTTGTTTCTTTCAAAGCCTTAGTTGGAAGATACACTAGAAAAATATTGAAGGTTCTAGTGCTAGAGATGGACAGGGAGAATTTTTTTTCAATGAATTTAAAGGATATTTAAAGAGGTATGGGTTCAAAAGGAAACCTATTACAACATATATCCTTAAAAAAATGGATTACTTAAAAGAAAAGAAAAGTCATATTCGAGATAGTTATAAGCATACTCAAAGGGTAAGAGTGAGATATCTCTATTTCAATTGAAATTGTGTGTTTCCTTTCTTTTCCAGGGAAAACCTTGTAGGGAAAACCAATGGATGCTTTTCCATATTCATGAATGGTAATCTTAGTAAACCCATTGATGTAAACTAGCGTGCCCCACCCAAGGATATTTAAGTTGGATACCTATTAGCATGGAACTAGCCATCAACAACATCAGTAACAAACAGTTGAGATAACCCCTTAAACTACACTATTGAAAAGGTGGAGAACCTAAAAAGCTCACGTGGACACTCCTCAGACCCACCACCATAGCACCACTATGCTTTGACCCACTCCATAATGAAATGCAAGTACGATCTTGTTTCCAGGTGTTAGGGATTGAAGAGAAAAGAGAGCTCCCCTCTTTTGAAGTCGAGCACATAAATGACCTTCTTCCCCTCTCCATAAAGGTGGTCGAGTCCTATCTCAAGAGTGCAAAAAAGAGTATAATAGTGCAAAACCATAAGGTTTCTGTAATCTAAGAGTGCTCTCCCCGGTTCTCAATCAATCTTGTCCACATAATCTAAAAGTGCTCTCTCCACAGCTTTAGGGAGAGGCATGCGTGTGTATATGCGTATATATATAACGATTTCTCAAACTCTATAATATAACAACTATTTTTATTTTTTTTTGTAAATGAGTGTAGGAATCTATAATTTTTTTTGTTTGTTAATTGGTCTGAACCTTCTTGGAATCGGGATTAACCTTTGGCTTGAGAAAGTGCGACTCAGGGGCATCTAAGCCGTCAAAATCACCCAGGGATCGCACCCGGCCTGAGCCACACCAACCCTTAACATGGTTGGATTTTTTGTCCCCGCAAGTTTCGAACCGGTGACTTTTCAACACGGAGTGGCTTAACAACACACTCCGTCACCAACTGTCCTACACCTTGGGGACGAGTGTAGGAATCTATATTACTTGTAAGTGTTATGATACAAAAAGTGGGGATCCTACTCTGCCTAGAAGGAAACCAGATCAGGGGGTCCCAGCAGCTAGAGTTGATATTTGGGGTGGATGGTTCTGGTCTGCCATAAGGGGAAACCAGACCAAACCTTCCATACCTAGTTTGAAAAAAACACAAACATAAAGAAAAAAACTAAAACTTTCCCCCTAAACTAGAGTTTGTAACAGGTCTGAACTAACCTTCCACTGCTTGGGCACAACTGCCATTAGACTTATAAAATTCAAAAATCCAAAACTAAGAGGCGTTACAATACCTGGGGGTGATCCTTCTCGTCATCCGCCTGGCTCTTGTTATCTTCCTTCAGGGAGACCGTGTGGGTCTTTCTGATTTGGGTTGGTGTGCCTTGTCCATCCCTAGGCGTGATGTCCATGTGACTAACATAGCGTAGGTAAAGGTGGAACTGAGCCTCCAACCTCTCCAACTTGAATTTTTGGTCCTTCTCTACCTCTACTAACAATTTGATGATTGTTTCCAGATTGTTGAGGCGACACAGGATCTCGTCCAACATTGTCTTGTTTTCCCGGTTATTCTCCTGTCTGGCTTCCTCATTTTCTGAATTCACTTTTCTAATCAACATCTTGGTTAGCCAGGCCATCTCTACCGTTTTTTGGTAGAGGGTTTCCCTGGGTTGTGTAGCCCTCGGATCATTCACCCAATCCGCTTCCAGCACCATGTCACCCCACTCTTTGCCTTTGCACTTGTCCTTTAATTCCTCTTCCCATCGAGTAATTGTTGCCTTCCCCTTTGGCGCAACTGGAGTATGGAAGGTTCCCTTCGCATCTTTCGTTGCCTGCTCCATTCTTGTTAACCGCCATGAACTTTCCAGGACTTCCTTCCCAAGGGGCTCCTCTTCCTGTGTGTATGCTTCAGACGCGCTATCTCTCTCTGCTTTCCGTAGACCCTACTCTGACTACTCAGCCTATACCTCACTTCACAAGTCTCCTTACTCTTTCTGACCTTGAAACTGTAATAACCCTTACTGCTACACTCCTTATGTTTTATTCTACTCTTGTTGTCCCTCTTCTTATGGTATTTCCCCCGCTGCGATCCTGTACTTCCATCCATGATTTTCCCGAGGTGGTGAGCGCTTCTGTCATTATTTGTTGGTAAGGCTCATTTGATCATGATGGTACCACCTTTATCCTTGTACTTTCCACTGCCCTTACTTGCATTTGATCCAACTGTGCCTATCCCTGTACCTGTACTGGGGGATGGTGGATCATTCCTGGTTATCACCATCTCCTCATGCCTTAAGTCATTCGTTGCATTCGACTTGTTGCATGGCCATTCACTCATGCTTTCCCCATGACTCTTACTAATGTATCAGCCTTGCTTCTGTTCACCCACCTGCTGCCTATTGTGATCTTGAATGATAATTGGTGGCCAAGTGTTGGGAAATCATATTCTTCCTAGGTCCCATGTTCCTTTTGAGAGGCCTCGCGTTGTCCTCCTCGATGTGACTTTCCATGCTTAAGCTGCCATCACGATCTTTTACCACCAGGTGGCTGCAGTCTGTCCTAAGTTTCCCTCTTGGTATTCTGATCTAGGCTTCATCTAGTTCCGAGCCTTCCCTGTCGATCCCCTCGTTGGTGAGTCTGTCCACTAGAGAATTCGTTGACCTGCACACCCACCACAACTCCACTGTGTTAAATGTTCTCAGATTCTCCTGGATTTTTTGCAGGGAGTGTGCTAGGCGCCAGTGTTGCTGAACCTTGCCCACTCTGGTGTTGTTTTGGAGTATTTTCGCCTTGTTGATTACCAAGGTGGAGTCATCTTCCACGATGGTGTTTGTCATCCTTTCTCAACGTAGGATTTTAAGGTCGTGCTCCAGGGCTCCAAATTCTGTTGTGTTGTTTGTTGAGTTTCCTATGCTCCCAACGTACAGTCGGATGATATTGCCACCACTATCTCTGATCACTCCACCTGCCCCTGCCACTCCCATATTTCCTTTTTCCACCACGTCAAAATTCAGTTTGAGGAACCCTGACGGAGGAGGATTCCAGTTGTGGACTCCTATCTAGAGTTGCAGTTCACATCCCACAGGTATGTTGTTGCTACAATATTTCAGATGGAAAAATTCTAGGATGCGGGAGTCTTGGTCTGTAAGTTGAAATTTCTCCTTATTGTAGTTGTTGCTCTGCACCGTTTCTCTTATTTGAGATACTATTGCATCCTTCAGCCTTTCTGTTGGTAGGCTGTCATTCCTGAAGATGCGCCTATTACTTTCTTTCCAGATTGCCCAGATGATCATCCTCAGTGTTAGATTCCAACAAAGGTTCACCATTTCATTTTCCCTGTATCTTTCATTCCAGTCTTTGATGGTTGCGCTGATGTTCCCCCTGACTCTATTGGATTGGCGGTAGATGCATGCAACCCAATCCCAAATTTCAGCTGTGTATCTGCATTCGTCGAGTAGGTGATCAGTTGTTTCCTCCTTGACCTGAAAAATATGGCAACGAGAGGGACCTATGAAACCCCTTTTCACGAGGTTATCCCAGGTTAGAATTTGGTTGTGTAGTACTAGCCATTCGAACATTTTGATTTTTGGCCATTGGGGACTCTTCCAGATCTCTTCCCACTGTGGCTCCAAATTTTCTTGGTCCTAGCCTGCGATGTAATACCGTGCTTCTTTTAAGTTGAATTCACCCCCATTTTTCCTTCCCCACCTCAATTGGTCATCTTCTTCCGAGACCTTGATTTTCCTTTTCCCTAATTCCTCCTCCACCTCTTTCGTTATTGTTTTGATCTGGGCTCAATTTTGTGGATTAAGCTTGTCCCAGATCCTCCATCTAGCGTTGCCATCCCTTTACTTCCAGTATTGATGGTTTTTTTTTTCCTTTCCCAATCATTTCCTGTTGGAGCTCCTCCCTCTCTGGAGTTTCCATTTTGGGTTCCTGTTGCCACATGTCCTCCCAAAACCTTGTTGTTCTACCATTTTTTACTTCCCATAAGCTATGATTTTGGATCCATTTCTTATTTTTCCAAGCGAGATTCTAGATGGTTGATCCCTCCCTTGTGCCCATGAACTGAATTCGCTCATGGTTGTTGATGTTCGGGGCATACTTGGATTTCCAAAGATTCTCCCATGACACCAATTTGTCTTTTACCCATCTCCACCAGAGCTTTGCCCCGTAGGCCTCGTTGGTTACCTGTGGGTCTTATAACCCCAAGCCTCCTTTGCTCTTTGGTCTGCCTACCTTGTCCCAAGCCACCAGGGCCCATTTCTTTTTGTTTTTTTCACCTCTCCATAGGAAATCTCTTTGGATGGCTCTTATCTTTTGTAGTATTCCTTTTGGGGCTGGAAACACTGACATCATACATGCCAAAATTGCTTGTAGAACTGTTTTGGTAAGGATAAGCCTTCCGTCCAGGTTTAGAGATCCGTATGTCTAATTTTTTACCCTCTCTTGGAATTTACTGATAACTCCTTCCCACGTAGCATTTTTGCAAGCTCTATCCATCAGGTGGATTCCCAAGTATTTTGTTGGGAGCGTTTTACATTCAAACCCCAGAATGTTGGCCAAGTTTCTTTGAATTTCCGGATTAGTGTTGAAAAAATATATCATGGACTTGGAGTGATTGATTTCCTCCCCCGAGGCTTCCCCGAAGTCTTCCAAGATTTTTTTATAAGCCTTCGCTTCCTTTACCGTGGGTGTGCCATGGAGCAGGGTATCATCAACGAACTATTGGTCTGTTGAGGTTGGACAGTTTTGAAACAGTTTGAGGCCTTTTATTTCACCAACTGCAATTGTGCTTTTTATACTTCTACTCATCCCTTCCATCATTAGAATGAATAGGAAGAGGGGTAACGGATCCTCTTGTCTAATGCCTCTAGATGAATAGAAAGGTTTGGCCAGGGATCCATTTATTAGCAACGAGAAAATTGTCGTTGAGACTAGAGTGATGATCCAATTGATTCAATGCTAGTCAAAATCAAAAGCTTCCAACGTCTTGGCCATGTAGTGCCAACTTATTTTGTCATAATCTTTCGCCAGGTCAAGTTGGATTATCGTCCCCCCTCTCCTTTGGTTTTTCAGCGTGTGGATTATCTCATGGGCTTGGATGATATTGTCCAGGATTTGTCTCCCTTCCACATATCTCGCTTGTTCCTGTGAAATCAGTGTAGGAAGGAGTGGTTTCAGTCTATTGGCTATGACTTTGGAAATTATCTTGTAAACAACATTGCACAAAGCTATTGGCCTGTAGCGATCTAGAGTCCTGGCTTAGTTTTCTTTTGGGATAGAGTAATCATTGTGGAATTTAAAGCTTTCAGGATGGAGGCCAAGTGCCTGGAGTCCTCCACCACCCCATATATGTCATACTTAACCACATCCCACCAGGCTTTGAAGAATTCCACTATGAATCCATCTGGGCCTGGGGCCTTTCCATTGGGCATCTCCTGGACCACTTGGTCGATTTCTTCCTCTGTGATGGGTTTGCATAGGCTGACATTTTGATCCTCTGTGACCAATTTGGGGATGTGTTGAGTTATCCTCTGGATGGTCACGGATCTGTCTTGGTCGGGCTCTTTGGCTATCCCCTGAAAGTGATTGACCAATGTATTTTCAATGTCCTGGTGGGATTCTCTTTCGATCACATCCTGATCCCTAATATTCAATATTTTGTTATGAGATCTTCTTGCGATAGTTGTTCTGTGAAAAAAAAATTATGTTCCTCTCCCCTTCCTTAAGCCACCTTATTCTAGACTTTTGGCGCTATAGAGTCTCTTCCTGCTTGCATCTTGATTCCCATTCCTGGATCATTTGGATCTCTTCTTTTTTCCAATCCTCTGTGTATCCCTCTTCGATGAAAAGTTCCCAAAGATTCCTCATCCTGTCCTCGATGCTTTTTTCCCCCTGGTCTATGTTCCCAAAGACTTCTTTGTTCCACTCCTTAATTTTTTATTTGATGTACTTGAGTTTCTTGTATAGTTTTAACATCCTTGTCCCTTGGTCCAGTATTTCCTCCTGCAACCATTGGTTGATGTTCTTCTTGAAGGTGGGATGGTCGATCCAAAATTTCTCAAATCTAAATGGCCTATTCTTTGGTGTGGTCTAAAAAATCGCTTCCAATTGAGCTGACCAGTGGTCTGATCCCCCCCGGGGGAGGATGTTGCAATCCAAAGCTAAACCCTGCAAAATGATGGATTCTGAAACAAGGAATCTGTCTAGATTTATGACTACTTGGTGGTGAGCTAGTCGTTTTTTGTTCCAGGTGAACTGTCCCTTGCTGGTCCCGATGTTCACAAGCTCCATTGTGTCTATGAAAGCTGAGAATTCTTCTGCATCCCTATCTAGTCTCCTAGTGCCCCCTTTTATCTCAACAAGAGTAGTGATGATATTGAGGTCCCCAACCAGAATCCAGTGGAGGTTGTTGGTTCGTTATTTTATATTCTTTAGGTCTAGGAGCATTCTCCTTTTTTCCTCTAGCACCTGGGGGCCATACACATTCGTGCATAGAATTTTTGTCGTGTTCCCTATAACTTGCATGTTAACAGAAAGTGTGTGTCTCGTGGCTTCTGCTGCGAGTAGGTTCACTGATTGTGGGTTCCACAAGGTGATAATTCCTCCCGCCGTCTGTTGGCTTTCTACAACCAACATCTTGTACTTACTCCAGTGTTTTTTACTGATTATTTCCATTCTGTCCATTTTTCATTTTGTTTCTTGAATGAAACAGAGGTCAGGTTGTTCCTTTCTCAGTCTAATATTAAGGATTCGTTGCTTTCTTGGGATGTTTAGGCCTCTTATATTCCAATTTATAATCTTCATTTAAACATGTGGGGGGGATTTGGGGAAGATCTTTTTAATCTTACTTGAATTTATCAGCAGGGCTCCTAGTTCTTGTAGGGTTACACTGTTTGATTTCCTTCCTTTCTTCCTCCTTGCATGCTTGGGTGAGTGTTGTGGTTGTCCATCTTTTGTTTTGATTCCCAAGTGTCCTATCTCTCCATGCATGCACTTGGTACCTCTGGATTTTGCTTCCTCCCTTAGGAGGAAGAGATATTGAATGTGATCCAGTTGCTCCACTGGCACATTGTCAACTCCCTGCCTTTTCCATTGTTCCAGTATGTTTGAGAGGTCTATTCCTTCCCTTTCCACAATGTATTTGAGATCTGGGACTTCTGTTCCTACCTCGCTTGGTGTCATCTCAACATCTTCGTCTACCTCTTGCATTGGGGTGTTGTTGTCTTCGTTTCCTCCTTCCATAGGACTCACATTGCCTCCCATCTCTCCCTTATTGTTTGGATTCTCTGTGTTCTCATGAGTTGTTTGTTTGCTTGTTTCCCTAGCTTTTGTCTTTTCCTTTCTCCCTTCTTCCCCCTGGTTGGGGATGCCCTTTCCTTCTGCTATATTCCTGGATTTCGGGTTGCTTCCTGTTGGGGGCTTGCCTTGTCTTTTGTTTCCTCTTCTCTTATGATTCGACCTCACAAAACCGTCCTCATCTTGTTGTAGTTTGGTGTTTTCCGGTTCTTGTTTTTTATTGAGTGGACATTCTCTTAGTAGGTGTTCATGTTCATGACATATTTTGCATCAAAATGAGATCTTCTCGTAGTCTATGCTTTGTATCCATTTCTCGTCCCTAAACTCCAGGCTTATGGCCTCTAGGAGAGCCCTTGAGACATCTATCTCTATGCAGATCCTTGCATAGGATGTGTATCTTCCTTTTAGTGTTGCTTCTGATGTCTTGACATATTTTCCAAGCTTGTTCCCTATTGCTTTGAAGGTGGACGACAACCAATAATCTAGCGGTAAGGAGTAAAGCCTTAGCCAGACTAGGACATTTATAAAGGTTTCTCTCTCTGGGGAGAAGTTTTCCTTCCATGGGTGCATGTACAACCCCGCTGAGGCATGGAAATCTGCCCCCACGTCAAAGAATTTATCCCTATCCTCTAGGTTCATAAAGACTGTTGTGAAGAACCCTTTCGATCCCAGGTGGAGTTGAACTTCTCCACTCGGTTTCCATTGGTATTTTATCTAGCTGCGCAACATTGTTTCTGTGGGCCATAGGCCCATGAACTTGCAGATCA
>ML783951.1:1228504-1243048 GCA_009831015.1 Picea engelmannii | reverse complement strand
TAATATATCTCCCCACCCCCACCCTCTCCATCATATTAAGTTTCCCCTAATATCACCCCCACCTCCATCCTCATTATGAGGGTGGGGGGTTTCCTCTAATATCTCGTGCCACCCCCACTCTCATATTAAGTTTCCCCTAATATCTCTCCTCACCCCCACCCTCATTAAGAGGGCGGGGGGTGTGAAAGTCGAGGTGGGGGGAGATATTAGTGGAACATTATTAAGTTTCCCCTAATATCTTACCCGACCCTCGTATTAAATTTCCCCCAATATCTCCCCCCACCCTTGTATTAAGTTTCCCCAAATATCTCCCCTCACCCCTATTGTCATATTAAGTTTCCCCTAATATATCCCCCCACCTCCACCCTCATTATGAGGGAGGGTGATCTAGGTGGATATCGGTGGCCACCCACCTTTTCCGACTGGCTCAAAACAATTTTCTGGCAATTTTGGCAATTTACTATTTTTAGCAGTTTTTAACTTCTGGGGCCATTTTGAAGGCCCAAATGAAGGTTTTTCGAGATCAAGGTTCTCAATGATAGCCAAAGGCATGATTGATCCCCCAAAATGAATCTCCTCAATAGTACCTTTCCAACGAGCTATCAGATGCCTAAAACGAAGATCGTATGCAAAAATTACGACCCCGAGAAGTTGATGTACTCACTTACCCAAACGGGGCCCACATGACTTTTGGCGCTTCATCTCATAGGGTTAGGTTTTTGGATGTCTAGGGTTTTTGGCAATCCTTTTTATTGTAAAAAGGCTTTCAGAGCCTCATTGTAATCATCTTCTTGCGAATGCGAGTAGCCGTCACATCTCTTTTCAGAGATAAGCTGCCACCATTCTATTGAGTCTTTCACTTTGTATTTTACAGTCTCTGTACATTTATTTCATTAATAGAAATCGTGTATTACTGCATATCTGTGTTTATGGCTACATATCTGATATATTTCTGTTATATTATTGAATATCTGCGATATCTCTGTGCATTTCTTTATTATAGCTCCGTTCTCATTTCGTGCTGAAAATAATCCGCATCAGTGGGGGTGTGGAATTTGGGGTGGGGAGATATTAGGGAAACTTATTAATAAGTTTCCTCTAATATCTTCCCCCACCCTCGTATTAAGTTTCCCCTAATATCTCCCCTCACCCTTATCATCATATTAAGTTTCCCCTAATATCTCACCCCACATGAGGTTGGAGGCGTGCAATTTGGGGTGAGGGGAGATATTAGGGAAGCTTATTAAGTTTCCCCTAAGATATTACCCCACCCCCATTATTATTAAGTTTCCCCTAATATCTCTCATATTACCCCACCCCCATTATTATTAAGTTTCCCCTAATATCTCTCCCCACCCCCACCCCCATTATAAGTTTCATTTAATATCAATAATAACTTTCCCTAATATGTCCCCCCACACCCACCTTTATTATAATAATTCCCCCCAATCTCTCCCCCCATCCCCACCCTCATTATGATTTTCCCCTAATGCCACCCTCCACCCTCACCCTCATTTCGAAGGTGGGGGTGGAGGGAAATATTAATGAAAATGAAAGTAGGGAGAGATATTAGAAGAAATTTAATAAATTTCCTTCACTTTACAAATGAAACAATTTTACGACTAAATTTTCATAATATTCATATGAGATTGTTTAACAACCTATTCTCTCTTTCATACCAAAATTTGTATCAAAATTTTAATAACAATATTAAAAATTAAAAAAAAAAATTAACATATAAAAACTAAAATAACAAAACATATATACAAAATAATTTTTTTTTTTTTTTAAATAAAACAATCTCACAACTAAATTCTCATAACTATTCACAACAAAATCTGCTTAACCCATCTTGATCTTCCAAGAACCACATCAAGGAATACACCAATGTAATCCTGAAAACAATCTCACAACTAAGTTCTCATAACTATACACAACAAAATCCGCTTATCCCATCTTGATCTTCCAACAACCACAACAAGGAATAAACCAATGTAATCTTCATTTAAGCAATAAATGAACTCAATTGTTTTCCTTTTATTAAGAAGATTTAACATAGTAATAATATAAAAGAAAACACTCTCATGTTAAAAAAAAGAGTGAGTGAAATTATATATAGATGGTAAAAGAAAATACTTTCATTTAAAAATAAAATAAAAAATGCGAAATTATATATAAATGGTAATGTGACTAATGAAATTCTTTTTTTTTATCAATTTTTTTAACTTTCCATATTCTTACTTAATTTCATATTTTTTTTAATTTTCTAATTCCTTTTATTTCCCATATTCTTTATTCTGTTTGACTATGAATCACACTTTTTATTTTTCTTCACTCTATTTTGAACTCATGCTTTTTACTTTATTAATATTTTCTTATTCCAACCTACATTTCTATATTCTTACTTTATTGTTATTATTTTTTCATATTTTTTTAACTTTCTTATTCTTACTTGATTTTTATTTTTATTTTTTGCTCATTCTTTTTTTTTTTCCATATTTTTTTATTTATATTTCTCTTTATCCCGTTTGACTATGAATCACATGTCTTTTGTTTTTCATCACTCTATTTTGAACTCATGCTTTTTATTTTATTAATATTTTTCTTATTCCAACCTACTTTTCTAAGAATATTTTTTTAACTAAAAGTTCATTTTAATTATTAACCTAAATTTCTGAGAATAAATTCCTTTTAATAAAAGTTAATTTTAATTATGATTAGATTTTTAAAATGTTATAATTAAATATCAAAGATGCTCAAGGATGACGATTACAAGGCTCGGCATATAATAATATTCTTCACCTTATAGAATTGATGATAAAGATCAATACTCAAACAAAAAAGTCAAACTCAAATATACACTTTTACAAATACATTATGATTTCTGTAACAATGAAGCTAGTTAATCACCTGCGCTAGCTTAGTTATTAATATAAACTAAATGCTACACCAATGTGTTGATAGGCAAAGCGGGACATGCCGTATTAATTACAATAGTCATTTATAAAATAAAATAATGGAGTTGTTGTTGTTATATATATATATATATTTTCGATTTGTTGTTACTTAAACATTTATTTATGATTTTAATTCAATTTATAAATCTCTCCCATTCTCACTTTGACAAAAATATATATTTATGTTTGTTGGTATGTCGCTTGGGAAATCATACCAACAACAAAATAATTGTTTTTTGAGGCTATATGCTTTGTTTTTATCAAAAAAAATAATTTTTCTTTGTTTGCTAGATAACTACAAAAAAAATTAGAAAGTTTCTCTACATCAAATTGGTAGGCTAACTGGTGATGATCTATCTGTGTAAAGCATGTATGATGAATATATAAAACTAAATAACATAGCATGTAGAAATTAAGCTAGAGGAGAGGGGACATTGTCCTCTAGAACCTGTGGAATTCCTTCGCTTGGCTCAATGAAGTTCAAGCTCGTTGTCTTTTCTAGCACGAGGGATACTTTTTGGTCCACTGCTTTAATTTGGAGCTGGAGGTATTCTAGTTGCAACAATATTTCACTAGTGCCTGTGTTCTTGTCTGCCATGACTTTTCCTAGGAGAGCTTTGATGTGCTAGTAAAGATCTATGGTGTGGTAATATTTTGTTTCCCAAGATAGTGAGGACCCTGTGTCGGGGATCCAGGTGGTGAGCTCAACATCAATGTCCCTGTCTTGGGTTGTAACTCTTTCTAAATGGACGTTTGCCTCCATGAGTTCCAGTTCTGCTTGAATTTTTGGGGGAGTGTGAACATTGAAGACCTTTGTTGCAGCCATGGCCTATTGTTGGGCTCGTGGCAGAGACAATCTTGTGCTTTGGAGCCGACCCCCTTTCCCTGAACCTCCTTGCATCATTTTTTCGTCTAGGAGAATGAAATCGATGCTACATAAAAGAGAACTTTCCTATGATGATAAGGGGAGACCACACTGGGAGCTAGAGAAACCAATCAAACATGGAGAATTACAAAGCATAATGGACTTCCTCTAGGATTTAAACCCATTGTGATTGCAAATGAATCGCCTGATTGTGGCTTGTGTTACACTACCCTTGCCATCGCAGTGCCTTAAATTTTCAGATGCCATACCTATTGCACCATTACCCATCCCCGGAGGGGAGTGCTCGTCATGAATTGCAGGCACTGCCATGTGAAACCTGCATTGAGTACAACCAGGCCTGATCCTCTCCCACATTAATTTGTCACCTATGTCCAACCTTCGCATTAGTCAGATGGTTTTAATTTACACTGAATCAATGGAATGAATAGGTTGTCAATGGTGTCCCTTCTCATATTAACTGCAAGTGTGTGGGATGTGACTTGACACTCTCCAAGTGATGCGTTAGAGGGTGTGACCTCGCTATGCATGGGTGCGTCTAGCCAAGTGGTTGGCATTACTCACCCCACTTTCACCTCATCCGGGGAAAAATTATAGATAATAAAAAAAAATAGAAAAAGAGTAAATAATTTAGGTGTAATAACTATGTATAATCAAAATGGAACACAAACACAAACTGAGTATATTTATAATTTGTTTACATTTATTTTGATTAATAATAAAATAAAATAATTATTTTAATTTTTCACTAAGAATAACAAAAAAAAATATTAATATTTAAATAAATAATTTACCATATAAGTTATGAAATATTAAAATATTGGTTGATATAATCTAAATATATTAGAGTTTTTTTATAAATTATTCCATTAAACTAGTTTAGAATCAACAACCAATTATTTTCATTAATTTTAACTTAGGTTAACAAAAGTTTGTGTATTCCCAGGATCTGTTTAGGTTAACAAAAGTTTGAGTATTCCCAGGATGGGGTGATAGCAGGGTGATTAATTCCAAACCCCTAGCCAGAGGCACCCAAGCATAGTGAGTTCACGCCCCCCAATGCAAAGAGCTATCAAGTCACATCCCTCACACTTATAATTAATATGAGAAGGGACGCCATTAACAAGGTTCATTACACTGGTTCAATGCAGATTAAAACCATTCGATTGATGCAAAGGATAAACATAGGTGACAAATTAATGCAGGAGAGGGTTAGGCCTGGTCGTACTCAACACATGCCTCACATGGCAGTGGTTTCAATTCATGACGGGCACTCCCCTCCGGGGATGGGTAATGGTGCAATAGGTATGGCATTCAGAAAATAAGGTGCTACGATGGCAAGGGTATTGTAGCACGAGCCACATTCATGCGATTCGTTTGCAATGACAATGGGTTTAAATCCTGGAGGAAGGCCATTTTGATTTGTAATTCTCCATGTTTGATTAGTTTCTCTGGCTCCCGACGCGGTCTTCCCTTACTAGCCTGGGAAAGTTCTCTTGTCTGTAGTGTCGATTTCATTCTCTTGGGAGAAAAGATGGTGTGAGGATGTTCAGGGTGAGGGGGTCAGATCCAACGCAGAAGATTGCCTCTTCCATGGGCCCAACAAGAGGCCATGGCTGCAGCAGAGGTATTCAATGTTCACACTCCCCTCAAAATTCAAGCAAAACTGGAACTCATGGACGAAGACACTCGTTTAGAAAGAGTTATAACATCCAAATAAGGACATTGATGTCGATCGCTTGGATCCCCGACACGAGGTCCTCACAATCTCGGGAAACAAAATATTAATGCACCATAGATATTTACTGGCACATCAAGGCTCTCCTAGGAAAATTCATGGCAGACAGGAACATAGGCACTAGTGAAATATTGTTACAGCTGGAATACCTCTAGATCCAATTTAAAGCGGTGGACCATAAAGTCTCCCTCCTGGTAGAAAAGACAACAAGCTTGAACTTTAATGAGCCAAGGGAAGGAATTCGACAGGTTCCATAGGACAATGTCCCCTCTCCTCTAGATTAATTTATACATGCTTTGTTATTTAGTTTTATATATTTACCATACATTCTCTATATAGATAGACCATCACCAGTTAGCCTACCAGTTTGATGTAGAGAAGCTTTCTAGTTTTTTTTTGTAGTAATCTAGTAGATAGATAATTTTGTTTTTGATAAAAACATGGCATGTAGCATCAAGAAACAATTATTTTGATAATGGTCTGGTTTCCCAAGCGATAGATAAACATACATAAATATGTATTTTTTCCAATGTTAATATATTATAGTCATAGATAACTTACAAAAAAAAGTTTGTGTAGAATAAATCTTAATTTTTTTTTAAATGATAAAAATCATTTAATATTTTGTTTAGATAATCAAATTAAATTGTAATAAAACTTTCTTATTAATGTTAGGGATCATATGTGTAAGGGGATCAACCTTGATCCCAAAGGAAACCAAGAAAACACCTTTGAATGGGGACTAGTCAGAACTTCAAACAACCAAGCATAGGCATTGACTTTATTCCAGGGGTTGAGAATCATCGATGAAAATCATATCAAAAGACTTATTGTAATAGGGGAGTCACTTAGCATTAATCATCAAGTTGATGCTAATAACCTCCTCTCTGAGATATGGAAAACTTATAAGAACTATCAAGATAATAAGAAAGGAAGTCTCTAGGTTTGAAAGTGTCGAGTTCTTTCAAATCCTAAGGATGCTTGATAAAAAAGAAGATTGTTTGGCCAACATGGTTGTTCTTTTGGGTTATGGTAGTCTAAGAACAAAATGTGGGGATGCATTCTACTCCATCCCTTAGGCATTAATCCATAGTCATGAAGTGGAATTGCATAGGAGATAATTGGCATGTTAATTCACATGGGAGGGTTAACTATGATTCGTGACAACCAAGAAGTAGTAATCCCATGTTAGCCTCACACACTCAAAAATTAATGTGGGAGAAGGCTCATAAATTGCTCTGGATATTGGGTTTTATTGTAGGTGGGATAATGGATTTCGTTACAAGTTTAAAATTTGGGGTCATTCAATGGTTTCTATGTTTGTGGCTTTTGGTTCTATTTTGTCCTAGTTCGATTTGTGGCTCTGAATTGGACTCTAGTTCTCTTGGATTTCCCTTGTGGGACCTTGGCCCTAGTCTTCTTTGCTCTGGTTTGCATGGCTCAGGTTTTGTTGGATCTAGTTCATGTGGCCCTAGTGGCTAAGCTTTTGGCTCTAATTCATTTGGCTTAGGTTTATGTTGGCTTAGTTTGTGCGGCTCAGGTCCTATTAGCTTTGGTTTGTATGGCTCTGATTCTATTGGCTCACGTTAGTGTGGCTTAGGTTCCCTTGGCTTTGGTTTGTGTGGCTTAGGTTCCCTTGGCTTTGGTTTGTGTGACTTAGCTTGGTGGTATGGTAGGCTTGATTTGTTCAACATTACTTTTCCAATTTTATGGTTTGAAATTTATTTGCTCCACCTAAAGCCCTCTAGTTCCCTCTGGATGAAATTGCAAAAGTTTAGTCTTCTCTCAAACATTCTTCTCTACTACTCATTTTTTGAGGGAATGACATTGGAAAGTAAACAAATTGTTGGGTATGCTAGACTGTTATTTTTGGGCATGGTTAAAGTGTTTTTTCAGGTGTTGAGTAGTGCTAACAATATCGACCATGGGCATCCTAGGATATTCCTACTATGTGAGACCACCAACATTCAGAGTCTTGAGAAGGAAAGAGGATTATATAACTGATAATAGGAACCCAATTTTATCAATTACTAGTAGGATTCATTCCCAAGAAGAGGTCACAAATATTGAATTTTCCTTCATATTGGAAACTTTGCACAATCAAAAGACACAAATTGAATAAATTCGATGCAAGTGTATTGCACTTCGACAACGGGTTATGAGTCTAGTAAGAAATACTAATCCAACTAATTCAAATGTCAGTCTGCCAATTAGGTTTGCAGTGGAGGAAGTAAAAGAAGATGAAACATTGTGGTAGTAATAAGAGGATGTGGAAATGCTAAATGTGAATTAGAACTTTTTGGCCAATACTGAGAATTAGGAGGAATATTATAGCCACCATGCTTTTATTTAGTAATAGTGCAAAATGTTTTGCAAATTTTGCTTGATTTTAGAAGTATTTTGCAGAATCTATACTAGTAGTAGTTATCCAAAATCCTATGTGAAAGATTGTTTTGTCTCCTTAGATAGTAAATTTCAAAATTTGGACAAATTCCAGAAAGTATTTTTGGACAACTACCATATATTTGTATTATAATGTTGACCAATGCGACTACAACAAATTTCTAATACAAAATATATATGTTCTTGTTAAAATAAAATAAAAATCTAATGCTTATAACATAAACTAGTCTACGATAATACTATGAGAAGGTGCTACAGAGGACTAAAAACAAAAACCGTAGCTCTACGCCTATGCGAGCCACTGCATGACTGAATCAGGATCTGCCGCAGCAACACACCAACACAGATTCAGTGCAGGTTGACACCATCTTTGACCCGTCAGTATGAATGTCGAAGAGGGGGGGAAACCCCCCTCATAGAGAAACATCACGACCAATGATAGATCAGGAACAAGGGAAAAACGACCATCGTTTGAGTCGCCACAATAGATCTGCGAACCGCTCCTCGCCAGAGAATAGGGCTTCAGCAAGGAAATGGAGACGGAGGCCAGCACGTCCCATCCAAAAGCACCTTGCGGATGGGAGCTCGGAAAATGCATCCCGCAAATGGAAAAATCCCCAAGATACATTATAATCTCAACAAGGGTGGGGGAACACACCCAGTTTATGCAAGAACATGCCCTCATTGGAAAATTTCTGGGACTCTGGCCATCCAAAAGGGATCTGAACAAATGGATCAAACACTGGTGGAACCCTAAGGGTGACTATGAAGTTCATCTCAACTCCAAAGGCTTCTTCACAATCATATTATATAACCCAAAAGACAGAGATCACATCTTTGAGAATGGCCCATATTTCTACAACTCGACAGGGCTATTCCTAAGATTCTGGACAGAGCGCTTCAGCCCGGACAAGGAGGACTTCACAATGGTACCTGTTTGGATCCACCTCTATTCCCTTCCGTAGGAGTTCTAGCTGGAGGAGATTCTCATGGGAATAGGTAACACAATTGGTCAATATGTCAAAGCCTCAGAAGCCACAAAGTAGCGGAAATACACCTCATACGCCTGAATATGTGTTTACATGAACATATCTAAGGCTTTACCAGGGGCAGTAATGCTGGAGTATTAGGATGAAGACTGGTCACAAATCCTCGACTACGAACACATCCCTTTCAGGTGAAGAAAATGCCATGAACATGGCCACCTGTTCAGGGGCTGCCCACTTAATAAGTAAGCTTCCAAAGCCAGTGACAACCTACAAAAAGACGATTTCACCATGGTCCAGACTAGGAATAAAAATCCTCCCAGAAGGCAAATACCTGACCCCAAACCTAAGATCTTGACCAGGAATGCATACGACATACTGAGCCAACTACCAGAGGATGAGGAAATCCAAGATCCACACGAAGGGTTGCAAAAGGGCAAAGACCAGAACCTTACACCCTCCCCCTCTAGCCCAAATAAAGAGATCCGTGCAGACGAAAAAGGAGATGGAGATGGAGACACCCTAATGCAGATGGATGCCCAAGACTTAGCAGGTATTGACCTTGAAAAACTTGAGGAAGCTCTCAATCAGAAGGATCTGCAAGCCCTCCCTGAAGAGAAACTTAGAAAGGTACAAAAGGTCTTTCTAGATTCAACAGCGGGATCCACAACACGCTTAGTCATAGCCACAAAATCAGGCTCAGGCTAAAACAAAATACCACGCGAGAACAAAAGAAGGGGACGAAAACCAGTACATCAACTAATCAAAGAAGCCGACAATATCATGATCAACTCAGGTCAGATACATAATCTCTCAGAGGGATACCTCCACCCACACCCACCCTCATAATGATGAAGATCGTCACTTGGAACATTAGAGGACTCAATGACAGATCCAAGCAGAGGACCCTCAGGGACTGCATCAAATCTTAAAACCCAGATATTCTAATGTTACAAGAAACGAAATGTGCAGGGATGGAGGCTGAAACCATCTTTCAACGCATATGGAAAGGCTGCAACTCCATCCAAACAGACTCCTCGGGAGCCTCAGGAGGTCTGGCCATATTGTGAAACCCAAGCAACACCACTCTCAGTGGACCCTTTTCCACTATAGGCACTTTATCATCTCACTTTGAAGTCACATGCTCGAATCAGGAGGGAACCATTACCAACGTCTATGGACCCCAAGGGCAACAGGAAAAAATCAAATTCATGGAACGGTTGGCTCGTATAAAACCTTCGGCAACCACACCTAACTGGATCATAGGAGGCGACTTCAACATGATCATGTCGCTGGAGGAGAAAATAGGAGGGAGAAAAAGACTCGAGCAAGATAGTGGTAAGTTCAAAACTCTTCTTGAGCATCTAAAGTTAGTAGATATAGAGAACAACAATGACACTTTCACGTGGTCCAACCACAGGTCAGGAAACCAGCACGTAGCCTGCCGATTGGATCGCTTTCTTGTGGTGGAGGAATTGATTGAAAGAGACCTCCACATGGAAAGATTTATTCTCCCCAAAGCTGGATCTGACCACTGGCCAATAGCCCTCCAGCTAGCAATAGAGGCAACACCTAAATTTAAACCATTCCGGTTTGAGAAATTTTGGCTTACACACCTAGATTTCCAATAGCTTGCAAAAACTTGGTGGGCTCAAGCCGAAGTAGACCATGGTACAAATATGTACAGATTCCAACAATGGCTCAAAAATTTCAAGCAATTGCTAAAGCATTGGAACAGAAACACTTTCGACAATATATTCCAAAGCATTCATGACATAGAGAACAAGCTGGATGAGATATAAAGAACTTTCATCTCAGGGACTCGAATTGCTGACCTCATGAAAGAGAAGGAGGAACTGTAAGTGCAGCTGGAGGAAAGAAGAAAACAAGAGGAGATATTATAGAGGCAGAAATCCAGGGTACAATGGCTCAAAGAGGGGGAAAAGAACCATGATCCACAGAACCATGATCCACCGACGACACATCAACAGAATAACCCATCTAGAGAATGAACAGGGTAATCTGATCAGAGAACACACCCAAATCGAAGAGGAGCTCAACAGGTACTACCAGAACCTCCTTATGGAAACTAAGGTGAACATAAATGAAGCCATCACTCGAGTCACCAGTCACATACCCTCACTGGTGACCCCTGAACAGAACGTAGCTCTCATGAGGCAAATCACTCAGGAGGAAGTGGACAAAGCAACAAAAGTTATGCCCCCAGGAAAAGCTCTAGGCCCAGATGACTTCACCACTGACTTCTTCCATCACTGCTGGGACATAGTAAGGAAGGAAGTTTGGGAGGTCGTAGAGGAATCACGAATGTCGGGCCAAGTTCTACAGGTTCTCAACGCAACCTTCCTCACTCTCATTCCAAAGGAGGAAAGGGTCACAAATCCCAAACAGTTTAGGCCCATTGCCTTATGTAACGTAATTTATAAAATCATTACAAAGGTGATCGCAAATCGCCTAAGCTAATCCTTCCCTATGTCATCTCCAAGGAACAAGCTAGCTACGTAGAAGGAAGACAAATTATGGACAACATCATTCTAGCACATGAGGTGATCGACTCTCTCAAGACAAAAAAAACTCCAGGTATGCTAATCAAACTTGATCTCTCAAAAGCTTTTGATAAAGCCAGTTGGCAATACCTTAGAGCCATCTTAAATTCTTTTGGCTTTGACCAAAATTGGGTAAACTGGATTTTGAATCTCACCTCTTCGACCTTCTTCTCTATCCTTTTCAATGGAGTCCCTTCCCGACCCTTCTCGCCCTCCAGAGGCATTAGGCAAGGGGACCCATTATCGCCCTTCCTTTTTGTACTTATGGCGGAAGGCTTGGGCCGCTACATCAAATCAACGGTTCTAGAAGGCTCTCTCAAAGGCCTACCTTTGAATAACATCCAACCAGCTCCCTCACACAGTCAATTTGTTGATGACACCCTTCTCCCGAATTCCCCCACTGCTCGCGAAGCCAACAAGCTCAACTCCATCCTCTCCAATTTCACAGAAGCCTCAGGCATGACGTTGAACCTAGACAAATCCAAGCTCTTCTTTTTCAACACTTCAGCTGCGGTTCAATCACATATCTCCAAACTCCTGGGCATCCCCAAGAGCTCCCTTTCGTCCAATTATCTAGGCATTCCTCTCATAAGAGCACCAAATAAGTCCATCTCTTGGGATAGCCTCCTCCTCTCTATCTCGAATAGGCTGGCCAACTGGACCTTCAGACCGCTAAATATCGCAGCTAGACTAGTCCTGCTTAAATCGATCCTAGAAACCCTACCCACTTATCTCTTTACCACCCTAGAAGCTCCCAAGCAAATCATCAAAGCTGTAAGAAACCTCCAGAGAAATTTCCTTTGGCAAGGCCTACAACCCAACAAGAAATGGGCATTGGTAGGCTGGGATAAGGTCTGCGCACCAAAAAGCATGGGCAGCCTTGGACTCCAAGACCCGGGGAAGCTCAACCAGATAATGGGAGCCAATATGTGGTGGAGATGGATGAAAACACCAGATGCCCTATGGGCGCAAATATGGAAGAACAAATACACTCCCTCCATGCAGACTGACCAACTGATCAGGCACAATGTCCGAATATAGGGCTCAAACATTTGGAACATAGCCTGGCAAAACAGAGACCTAATACAAAAGCATGCCTTTTGGGAAATCCGAAATGGAGAAAGTGCAATGTTTTGGCAAGACTCATGGCAACAAATTAAACCTCTAAATGATCTGACAGAGCTAAGACCCCTCCAATAGGCTCTTAATCAAGATACTCCACTCAAGGTAAAAGATCTATGGAAACCCCTCGAACAAAGACAACAGTGGCGACAGTGGAAGACCTCCAGCCAGGAATTAAGAGTCCCAGATGACTTAAATCTGTTAGCCTGGCACCACCATGCAAGACACATGAAAATCCCCAATAGAGAAGGCCCAGACATCCTCAGATGGGGACACTCCGCAACTGGTAATTTTTCAGTCAAAGAAGCCTACTACTTACAAGGCAATTACCAAAATCAGAAAAAGGACAATATTTGGAACAAAATCTGGAACAAGGCCCTATGGCCAAAGGTTTCCACCTTCCTCTAGTTAATTGTCCATAACAAAATTCTAACATGGGATAATCTCAGGAGAAGAGGCTTCTTTGGGCCCTCAATTTGCGTCTTATGTCAACACCAAGAGGAGACCAAAGAGCATCTTTTCAACGACTGCCATTATAGCCAATCTATATGGGACCAGGGAGCTCAAATAATGCGTAGATCCAACCAAAATAGAGGCAACATCATAGACACTATTGAAAACTGGGACTCAATCACTTACATCAACCCCATACTGAATCACATCTGACAACTCCTCCCAGGGTTTATTCTCTAGCAAATCTGGAAGGAGCGAAACAAACGCATCTTCCACTCCACGGAATCCACTCCAGAATTAACTTGGGGAAAAATTGCCATGCTCATCAAGGAAACAGTTAGAAGAAAGAACTGGCAACCAAAGGACAAGGAATGTAACTAGGAGGAACTATGCACTCTACAAAGGTGGCGGCTCAGATTAATCGACCAATTAGCAATCAGAGCACCCAAGTACCAAAACATCAGTCCAACCACCTAGACCCCTCCTCCAACAAGATTCATAAAGATTAACTTTGAAGGAGCTTCAAAAGGAAACCCAGGACCAGCCGGCTATGGAGCTGTAATCAAGAACTCCAAAGGGGAAATCCTAATCCTGACAGCAGGGTATCTGGGGGAGACTACAAACAATGCAGTGGAGCTAATCGACCTACTGCAAGGTCTTCGAATCATAGTATCCCTACATAGTCGTAGGGTCATCTTGGAGGGGGACTCACAAATTGTCATCCAGCTGATCACTAAAATCATCCATGGGGAAAGCCCACAAAAAATCTCTCCCAGCTGGCGACTCTCGGGGATGCTCGAGGATTTCAAAATCCTCCTTAGGGCCAACCTCAGCATAACCCCTTCTCATGTAAAGAGAGGGGCAAACAGAGTGGCTGATTGCTTGGCAAATGAAGGAGTTTCCAGGGAACTCGAACATATATATTGGGAAGCACGCAACTATGAAGCTTCAGACATATCAAAGCAATGTCAAACTCTCGCCAACAAGGATTTCCAACCCCCGTATGGGGTGCCATGCGGAGCAGGGTGGGCATGTGGAGTAGCGCAAGGAGGGGCCATTAATGGTGGCCAATCGCCCTCATATCCCTGCTAGTTATGAGGGGCGTCAACTCAGTCGGCCTCCACCTTTTGATGAGGCCTCTCAATCGCGCGAGAAGACCGACCAACCAGAGCATTAAGACTACGACCTTAATGGCTACAACCACCATTTTCTCCCTTATCAGCTTTCTCGGTGGCTTTGGGATGCATTGGAAGGTTATAGAGCCGAGCGAGAACAACATCGCAGGGGAAGTTCTGGCTCTCGTCCTTGTTCTAACCATGCCACGAGAAAGGGGAAGGCCTCGCAGAGGTGCAGGGTGGTGCGTGGCCGACTCACGACGAAAGAGGCATAAGAAATTTGAGCGAGCTCTGGTTTTAGCCAAGCGAAAGAGACCCAGGGA
>ML783951.1:1203588-1227509 GCA_009831015.1 Picea engelmannii | reverse complement strand
TCGATGATAGTGGGGCACTTCCATTGTTTCCACAAGGTTCAATTCTCCCTAGCAACATCTTTACCCCTTCTGACCACTTATGCTTGTGCTAGTGCTTATGCTTATGTTTGTATATGGGGGTAAGTGCAATTCATAAGTAGCTTTGGCAAAATAGATACCTCAATTCATGGTTGCTTAGTTAAAAAAATCCTCTCATAATTATTTAAACACTTTTACCACATTATAATAACTCACATCAAATAGTTGTCAATCATTAATGTTCATAAAAACATTTCAATAAAAAATTATCCAATAATTCAAATCATTACTAATATAGCTACTAGAAATATCATTAAGATAGTCATTAAAATGGACCAAAAAAAATAGATTGTTAAGATGATACTAATACCATCTCTACAAATATTACCATTGTGACAAAATAAGATATTAAAAACTATAACAAAGTAAAAATAAATAAATTATATAAACATGTGAAATCCAATTATTATTGTATTAATCATATTGAATTATCATTTATATTGTTTATTCAAATGGAGATGTCAAGTCCAGTTATTATTGTATTAATCATGTTGAATTATGATTTACATCGTTTATTGAATTGATTGATTATGATTTCCAATTTCATAATAATGGTTATGTTTACAATTTTTGTATAATTATTAATGTGTAAATGAAATAATGAAAATAACTTTTAAACATTTTTTATTATTATTGAAACAAATAAAAATAAAAAATTATTATATAAAATATTTAAATATTTTATAATAAAATAAAATATTAATAATGATGATAATTTGAAGTGCTTTTACATATGTTATAAAAAATAAAATATTTAAATATTTAATAATAAGATAAAATATTAATAATGATAATAGTTTGAAGTGCTTTTAAATATGTTATAAAAAATAACATTACAATTAGAAGCATCAATATTTTTACAATTGGAAATAAAAAATTATCCGTAAAAATTTACATATTATGAACTATATAATAGTAATTTTAGTATTAATTTATATCAAAGCAATTACAATTAGAAGCATCAATATTTTTACAATTGGGAATAAAAAATTATCCGTAAAAATTTACATATTATGAACTATATAATAGTAATTTTAGTATTAATTTATATCAAAGCAATGATAAAATCCATTCCATTCCAATAATATATAATAGTAATTTCAATTTATATCAAATCACTGATAAAATCCATTTTAATAATCAATATTTTTACAATTGGGAATAAAAAAACTATCCGTAATTTTTTTATATTATGAACTATATAATAGAATTTTAGTGTTAATTTATATCAAATTAATGATAAAATCCATTTCAATAATATATAATATAATTCTAATGTTAATTTATATAAATTAATGATAAATCCATTGTAATAAATTGATAATATTAAAAAGAAATAAATAAAAGCTAATATAAATGATAATTTATATAAATCAACCATAAATTTCATTTCAATAAATTGATAATATTAAAAAGAAATAAATAAAAGAATATAACTCAATTTTTATATTAAAAGGCTTAAAATGGTTGTATAATTAACACTTCTAAACATAATATTTATTAATCTTATGCATATTAAATTAAAAGTACTTTTGGATATGTTGTAATATTTTGGTCAATCTAAATTAATCTTATCATGTTTCTAGAATGAAAAGCTCCCAAATATGGTTATCTCAACATAGCTGATTCAAATTATTTCCTTGCCTGAAGGGATTATAGTAATCCGTTCTCTATTGATTTTGATCTATTAGTCTTGCACACAAAACAATGAATTTAACCTAAAGTTTTGGTGAACTTTCAAATTTTTGCACTCACATTTCATATTTTTATCATAAATCTGGAATTGGACGTTTTATTTGGCCTCATCTCGAGGCAGACTTAGGATTAAGTCTCACATAATTTACTTAGTTTGAATGTTAACTTAGGAAACACGATACAAGGTGGATTAATGATAACTTTCAAGTTAGCATTACTTCCCAACATTAAATTTTTTCCCATGCAAAGTGCATAGCCCATAGCCAATATTTATTATGTACATCTCTGTGTGGCAACAACTTTACAGGTGTTGTGATCTTGAGCTTCACCAGGTGTTGTGATCTCCAACTTATACCTGTTGTTAAAATCAAATATTGAAATCGAACTCTCAGGACCTGACTCCTTCACCCGCCTCAACTCCTAGGACCCAACTCAGAGTATGGCCTTTAAAAGGGAGAAATTTGCATCGACTCCTTCAAGTGCAGGCATGACAATGGCTATTTCTAGTGGAGGAGGCACTACACATTCATTGTCCAAGCAATACAGAGGTAATGTGCACGTCCCGCCCAAGAGGAGGATATCCACC
This sequence comes from Picea engelmannii, assembly GCA_009831015.1. Lineage (NCBI taxonomy): Eukaryota > Viridiplantae > Streptophyta > Pinopsida > Pinales > Pinaceae > Picea > Picea engelmannii. Next base: position 1,225,150 of record ML783951.1, on the reverse strand, counting down.
AACTCCTATGAAGTCAGAACTGTTGCAAAAGTTGCAATTACTAGAAAAATTGTATTTCAATTATTTCCAAGTAATTTGTTTCACGCTCAAGGTAAATTGTTTCATTTTTTTTTTCATTCTGCAATTTTAATGTCAACACTAACTCTATACCAATGTCAAAAACGTTATTCTTTTTAGGGTTTGAAATAATCATTTTCTATGTCTAATAGGAAACTGATATCTACAAAGGGGAGATGGGAGAAGGATTCAAAGATGCTAAGGGGAGATAGGAGAAGGATTCAAAGATGCTTGTAGCGGCCTTAACTTCATAAAAAAAAATCAGAATCATGTTAACATTTTATGCAAGCTGCTCTTTTCTGTAACATTAAATGGCATAATGCATATGTTTGCATGTGTTAACATTTTAAGTAGGCTGCTCTTTTCTGTAAAAATAGATGGCATAATGTATGGAATCATAACAATGGAGTTGAAACTTGTGTTAATTCCATTTTACGGTTACAATTTTTCTTGAAAATGGAAAAAACATTTTTTTTATCTCATTGTATCTTAAAGAAAACGAACTGGATTCATGTTTCTTACCTCATCAGCATGAATTGGATTCCTGTGAAAATCTGTGCTTGTAACCCATGCTTCTTTGTCAATAAGTTGGGAAGGAGATACAAACCCTACTGTCTTTAGTTTAGTTGAGTGGGATTAACACCCAGGAACACCAGATCTAGTTTCCTTCTGTTATTGACTATAGACCTTCCCGTTCAGGACCTTTGGCATAAGTTTATTCCTGTGTAGCTAGAATCTGATCCCTCTCATTCAGTTCCTCCGCAAGTGAATCAATGGTTTCAGTGTCAAGATGATTAGTCAGTTCATCCAACAATAAGAGATGAGGTAATCTCCAAGCAAGCCATGCAATGACTTCTTTTCACATCGGATAAATTCTCCATGGGCATAATCTGGGCTTTTCCTGTCAAACCAAATTTTCTAATTGCCGCACACATCTTCTCTTCTTCAATACCAGGATATTCATTCATCATGTATTGGAGTGCAGAGACAAACAACATAGGTAGGCATGTACTCCTTTATCCTAAAAGCTAGGGACTTCAACTCTTTGTAGTGAGACTGGTCTTACCTTTTGCAACTTGCAACAAGGGGAGGTAGAGACACACATTTTTTTGAAAGCTTCCAATTACTTTTACAACGATCTTCATAACAGAAGCGAGCCAACTCGCTACTGGGTGAGTACATTGGAGTTTGGTTTATCCTTAGTGTAGATCGAACCCGGGTGTGTGTATTTCATGCAAACCAAGTGGAGCATGCATGCAAAACTAGGTGGAAGTTGATGCACAACAAGCCATGAACTTTTTCCAAATCTCCAAATCATGTTCACGTCTACCATATGTCTCGTTCACTAGTCTCATAGATTTACACGTGCTTCCTACTCTTGTGTGACAGGGACTTGTTTCTTTGCAATTACCCTTGTTTAACATGTATTCTCATATTCTCAAATAATGTAATAGTTGATTTAAGTTATTCAACATATAAATAATGTAATTGTAATAAATAATTGTTTCATCATTTATAATTATAATTGTAAAGTTGAAATGAAACATTTAAAGTAGGTATCATTTTCTTAAGAATTACACTAAACATTTAGGATGTTAAGAACTTACATGGGAGGTGGTTTAGAAAAACAATTTTACTTTTTGTGATCAACACAACTTGGAATTAATATAAATAATATATCATTTTATGTCTTAGAATTTAGATTTTTGAATCTTTGATAGTAGATTAAGGAAATTTAATGGTTTTTCCAAATATCCTCCTTACTAAGAAAGTAATAATGTCATTAATTGAGTGCATGTACAAATATATAGATTTTTTTTCATGTATTATGTGCATCAAAGTATTTTTGGTGTGTACAAAACCTCTTTCATTTTACTCATCATGATAGACTTTTATGTTACGAGTAAACAATTCTTATCATGTCTTCCCTAACATGTGAAGCCACCATTTTTTGATACACCATGCCACCTAAAAAATAGCTAATATGTCCGTATAAGTGGGATCTTACATCTTAAAGGATTGACATGCTTGATCAATTAGGTGGTCAAAATTGACCAGGTCATCCTAATATTTGCACCAAGAATCACTTCAAACCAATTTAGTGCTTATCGTAATCGAATTGCTTTTAGGAGTTCACGGATTAGTTATCCTAATTTATTGTTCTCAAGGTTAGACATTAGAGGTTGCCTCATTTCATGCATTTAATCATTTGATTATGTGTATATATGTATCATTGCAATTTTAAATGCCTCATTTAATGCATTTAATCATTTGATTATGTGTATATATGTATCATTTCAATTTTAAATGGTTCCAAAGTGTCTGTCTTCATTTCTCATGGGATTGTTTATTTCTCATGGTATTGTTTATTGGATTGATTTTAATAAAATTATTCTCATGACTTGAGTTACAATGATTATCTATATTGTTTCCATCCTCATCTTTGTAATTCATTTTTTTAAGCTTATAATAAATGTATAATTGAGAAATTTTAGTGTTCTAGTTTATGGGTTTAGATGGTTCATTGCATATGATTAATTGTTGTTATGGTTATGTTTTGATGGTTTATATTTAATTTTTTAACTTGATCAATGCATTATGTTTTTTATTATGACTCGACTTCTCTCACCTGGTACCTCTTAAGCATTGTAGTCTACTAATTTGGTTTTCAAGTGTTAGGCAAGAGATAAGCTTTGAACTATGCTCTTTGAGGGGATAAATAAAAGGTTATCCCTGACTAGAAGAGCTTGCACTTTATAAAACAAATTTGAGGTCTCTCCACTAAATAAGTAAATTAATAGAACATAACACATTGAAAGCCAATAAGTAAGTAAGTAAGGCGTAATGTATTGAAATCCAATAAGTAAATAAAGATAAAATAATTCCATAATGTCCTTTCCAATGCCCCTTACTTTACATAGGTGAAATTCTTATTTTCAACAATGATTAGGATCTTGCAAAGTAATTTAATTGCTTCTGCAATTCTATTGCTTTGAGAATCCTAAACTTGTATTAAGTTTGATTATTGTTAATAGTAGTTGTGGCTATTTTGTTATTTTATTGTAACTAGGTTGGTTTCTTTATTTCAACACACTTCGAGCTGCCTACTTTGACCAATCTCTCATATATTCAAGAATAGTGTGTGACCAAGGTCCCGATCCTAACCTAGGCCCTACAAATTGGTATAAGAGACACATATGAATTGTAATCAAGTTGATATTTTGAAAGGATTTCTAAATGGTAAACCATTGGATTTCCTCCTTACATAAAATCACCACCTATCACAAACTATCACACATCAATATCTATCTTAAAAGGCCTATGTATGCCATAACGTTCAATTACTATTGCAAAAAAAGAACAACTTTAAATTGTTCTAAATCTCATTCAAGCTCAAGCCCCATTGAAAAAGACATAATTCTTGGTTTACTAATAAAGAGGATGAGAAGCAAAATCACAATGCATGGATTTTCTCCAAAAATTCATGCCTCCTATGAAACTCTCCAAATCTTTAACAATCTTACTAAATGCTTCACAATCACAAGCAAAATCACAATGCATGGATTTTCTCTAAAAATTCACGCTTCCTATGAAACTCTCCAAATCTTTAACAATCTTACTAAATGGTCATTCTTTAAGAGATTTAAACTTATAATAAACAATATGTACTACTTTGAATTTAGTTGCAAAATTAATATACTAAACAAATTCATATCCAAGAAAGAGCATTGATTCAACTTTACCTTGAGTTAATGCTAAATTAAGATACTAAATAAATTCATATGCAAGCAAGCATTAAATTCATATCCAAGCATTAAATTGATTCAAATTTACCTTGAGTTAATTCTATCAAAGGAGGCTTAGGAATGCTGAACATCTCACATATAATCTTCTCAAATTTACCTAGAAAGAAGGATAATATATAATTACATTACTATAGTCTTTCTAATATATAATGGAAATGTGTCCTTGGTCAGTTGCATAAATGTGATTAGAACATTAGTAAGACCATATGGCATGCCTAATCACTCATTACAACATTCAAATTTAATTTAAAATTTTGTCTTTTATGAATTAATTTCCAGAGAAATTTTTAAGAACTCCCATAAATTTATATGTATAATAATTGAATGAATCCCCATGATATGTAGAAAAATTTGAAGGCTATTTGATCAATAATATAATATGTATATATAATTTTTTGGCAAATCTTTCACCAAATTTTAGAAACTTGTAAAACCTTGGTGAATCTTTTACTAAATTATAAAATCTTCTAAAATCTTTATGAATCTTTCATTAAAAAGATATCAGACCCTTGCTTACAACAACTTTCCATTAGTACAAAGTAGAGTTTTACCAATACAAATACTGTAAGAAGAAATAGAACCACAATAATTACATATAGAAGAATTGCAAATTCATATTGTGAATGGAAGTTTTCCTTCCAAAGTAACATTATTTAGATCTGTAGCAACCATCCCCTACTTACCATTGAACTATAATCCAATGGAATACTTAATGGAAGTGTTATGCCAAATATTTAAGATATTCAATGGAATCATTGTGCCAAATATTTATTTGTTATTGAAAAATATTTGAATAATTCAAACATCAAAATTCAAAAACTAGAATTTGCTTTGAAATGGATTAATTTGTTTTCTTGGTTAAATGTAGACATCCATATAGAAAGGGAAAAAAGGTATTTCGATTAAGAGATTTGAAGGATCCCAATGTGTTAGTGGGTATTCAAGTAAACAAACTTCTAAACATGGATATGGTGTTCAACTTATGCTTATACTGAGGCCGGGGGGGGCGGTGGGGTGGTGAATCAATATAAGATACTTTTTAATTTAATTGAGCATTCATCAATAATTCATTAACTTTAAAACAATAAATGCATGTAATCTCAAATCATGGTAAAAAGAGTTTAACTTGGAAATTCTTGTGGGAGAAAACCACAAAATCTTATCTTTATAAATGTCTGTAGGCACCAACCTACTGGAGACACCAATCTCCTCAGTTGAGCACCGACTCAACAAGATATTGTGTAGGAACCAACCTATTGGAGACACCAATCTCCTCATCTAAGCACCAACTCAACAAGATATTGTGTAGGCACCAACCCACTGGAGACACCAATCTCCTCGGCTGAGCACCAACTCAACAAGATATTGTGTAGGCACTAATCTACTGGAGACACCAATCTCCTTAGTTGAGAACCAACTTAGTAAGACTTGTATAGACACCAATCTGATATCTTCATACACATAGTACTTCTGATTTCACTTGAATGCTTCATACTTCATGTATTTCATAACATCATCATACCTTTAACTTTCATGCTTCGACACCTCTCTTTGCTTCATACCCTAGACATATATTCAAATCCTAATAATATTTAGCCTTCATGCCCTAGAGAACCTCATAGAATCATTCCTAGAATATAATCCCAAACTAAAACATCACAACCTCAAAACATCTCACTTTGTGGCATCATAGACCTTAGTCCTTCATATTGTACCCTTAAAATTCCATAAAAACTCCTCTTACACACCTTTAGACCCCAATAATACTCTCTATCTTCTCTTGTGCACCTCAGATATCTAATATGCACCTCAGAATTGATCTACTTGCTTGAATTCTCTTTAAATGCACAAATCTATCATGAATTTATAGTGTTTCTGTTCTCACTTTTAGGGATGACTTGTAAAGATTGGTTGGGATGACCTGAACTTTCTAGCTGGGTTATCTGACAAAAAAATTCATATCTCCTCATTCCTAAGGAGTTAGAGGAAGTGCCATATGTCATTGGAAATATTCCAGAGTAATATTTCCAACCATAGAAACTATGATCCCATTTGAGCTAGGTATTTAGAGTAAAAATTACTTCAAAGATAGGGTATCCAAACTAAGCATCAAAAATCCAAAAACAATATTTCCAACAATCTCTATCTTGTAATATCTATCTTGGACATTTGTAATCTCCCCCTGTCTTTGACATCAATAGTAACAATATTTACAACATATGGAGCCTTAACTAAAATATCAAATAAGGGTGTTCGAATTAAGGAACAAAAATTGATTCATATTATAAAATGACATGCAAGATCAACTAAATTGAAGTAGTCCCCAATGCTCTTGAGTCCTCTTCATCAATTCTAACCAAATTCTATTATACAACACTAATAGAAGGCCTTTGAGTAGCAACCTCACTATTAAAGTCCAATTTAACGCATCATAAATGAGAAGTCTCCTCTTTTGAGTACTTCTTCATGAAAGTTATATTGATGAATTTATGCGACCACCTAGATTGTACAATAAACATTTATTGAAGAAGATTTTATCCTTATTTCTTGGGTGAGAAGCTTCCATAGAGTGATTCAAAAATCTACACATCACTTTTCCCCACAATATTACCCATTGCGATGTATTTTGAAGCCAAATATCCAATGCCTATAAAAGATTTTAGGATTGAATACACAATGCCATCTATTAAAAGTATGTGCATACCACAATCTTAAAGAACATGGCTTAAGTGTCAATCATGAAGAATCTTATTATCTTAGATGTTTTGATGCAAAACACCTTTTCTTATGCCTTCATGCAAATATTTAATGTCTACATAGATTGATACTAGATGAGAAAACCACATAGTGAGTACATATAAAAATAAACGAATGGCATGTTTAAAATATATTATACCAATGATACAACTCATTTACAAGCTATTTTATCAAAATATGTTCCTTTTTGTGGATAATTCTAATTACAAAAGCAATCGAATTCTTGAATGTGGGTTTGTTTTCCATGGGAAGAATGGTTTGAGAGTTACCTTTGGCAACACCATCTTAAATCCTTAATTTGATAGGTCACTTGAGTACCCTCCCATCTTTGTATCTAGAAACCGCAATATCACTGCTGGGTGCAAAATCATACACAAGAAAGCATTTGCCTTTGACTCTTGAACAACAAAATCATGCCAATCTCACCAAAAAAGTATTGAAACCCTCTTGGAAATACGATTTCTATGTCTTGCAACTCATCTTATTGATTCTTTTGATGACCACAAAACACCCACCCCTCAATATGTAAGCAACACAATAGTTTTTTTTTCCAACATATTCTTTTTAAAGAAGTATTTGGTTATAGATTCAATTTCCTCAAGGTTAAATTTAAATCTCTAGAAGCATTCACATCATATTCCTTCATCTACTAAATGATTCCAAACGTTCAAGTACTCTAGACTAATCAGTGGAGTGATAAATTCCCTTCCAAAATCCTTTGAATTATCAATACTTAGTTTATTGTATGTTTTCTCAAAAGCACTACCAATCTTTTGTTTCCATCTTTTAAATCATGAGAATGTGGAAAATATTACCATGATTACTCAACATACCAAAGCAATCACACTAACAACAATGACAATGCTTGGATTTTTAAAAGTTTTGGAGCAATTTTGGAAACTTCTTGACAAATATGTGGTTTCTAGAATTATTTTCAATAGAGGCATAGTTGAGTCTCTATAAGGTTTGGCAGTTAAATTTGGTGCTCATGATTTAAATAATTTTAACCAAGAATCATTTGCAACAAGCTGTCACACTAGTTTATCTCCTACTCTTGTTACAATTATTGCATGGTAAACATTACAATATGAGCTTGAATAGTGGTTTTCCCAAATTATAACATTATTCACATTACTGATTGGAACCTATAACTTTTCTAGAATGTGTCCAAGATCCCTATTATGATTGAAATATGTCAATAATATTATATTCTTCTTTAGAATGCTTAGAGAATAGTGGGTTGATACTAAGACAAATGCTTCCCAACATACCATATGTGTTGTTCTTAAACATGGAGGACATCCTTTGTAAGGTACTGTATGTATTAAGCAAAGAAGAACAAAATAACTACAAAGAATACCAACAGAAACAACATAATATAGAGAATAATAACATCAAAAATGATACCTTTATTGATAAGAAGGGGAGACCTCCACTAGAGAAGAGCTCAGTTACAAATAATTCTCAAGACACGACTTTACCATTCCTTCTACTCCTATTTATACTGATTCTATCTTATAAATAACATTCTAGAGGAAGATCTTTATAGAAGCGAAAAATTCTATTAAATATTCTTACATTATATAGGTGTTATTTACTAATGTCAGCCTTTATTACATATAAAAAATATTTTTCTACCTATGTGAGGGATTGGGGAGGTTAGGTCCCTAACATTCCCTCCTCCTTGAGAAACAACCTTGTCCTTAAGGCTTGAGATGGGGAAATTGTTGCAGAATGGTAGCCTTCTCCGAGGTGGCATCTTCTGGTGGTGTATCCTTCCATTGAACCAAAAATTCCTTGATGGTGCACTGACAGAGACAACACTCACACAGGTTCAAGACTGATGTGGTTGCAACTAAATGGATCCTTCTTCATCCAACTCAAGAAGACTGGGTTTGCGTCTAACACTTAGTTCCAATCACTTTCTTTAAGCAAGAGACATGAAAAACATGATGGAGATTAGAGTGATTGGGAAGAGCTGACTGGCAAGCCATGAGCCCCACTTGCCTAAGAATTGTAAAAGGACCATAAAACTTTATGGGCAGGTTTCTAATAGTGTTCAACTTTGAGTAAAGTTTTCTTATAACGTTTCAGATGAAGAAACACATGGTCCCCTTCAGCAAATTGACGTTTTCAATGACCTTGATCTGCTTGTTGCTTCATGCGTTTTTGAGCCATGAAAATTTTTATTTGAGGGTATAAAGAATGGTCGTGCGAATTAGAGTGTCATCGAACTCCTGAAACTTGGAGACACCTGTCAGGTAGGAGAGGAGCACAAATGGTTTTTTCTCATAGAGCACTTCAAAGGGATTCATGCAAGTGGTAGTATGGTAAGTTGTGTTATACCACCATTCAACTAGGGGTAACCATTAAGCCCATTTATTTTGTTGGTCGAATGTAAAACAATGAAAATATATTTCCAAACACTTCTTGATAGATTCGGTTTGTCCATCATTATGGGGATGATAGGCGGTGTTGATATGCAATTGGGGTTCCTTGGAGCCTAAAAAATTATTTCCAAAAATTGCTAGTGAAAGTTGGATCACGGTCAGAGACAATAGAGTGAGGCATGCCATGGAGTTTGAATATATTATCCATAAAAATTTGAGCCACTGTGGATGTGGTGATCGAGAGTTGAAGAGAACATAAATAATCATATTTGCAAAGACGATCTACTACAACCATGATGACTGGCTTATTGCTTAATTTGGGTTAGCCAACAATGAATTCCATACAAATATTCATCCCAATAGTAGGTGGAATAGGGAAAGTTGGAGTGTGCCTGGAGTTTTGATGGTTTATCCCTTATTGCATTGACATGTATAACATTCATCCAAAAGGTGTGGATGTCCTATTTCATACCTTCCTAGGAAAAAGAACGATTGACCTGTTCATAGGTTTTGGTAAATCCTGAATGCCCAAATGTGGGTGAAGCATGAGGTTCAAAGAGAAAAGACGATTTAAGGTTCAACTGTTTGCTTAAATACGTAAAACCTTTATAGTGATGCTCTTCATTGTGCCAAGAGTATCATGAAGAAGCTTGAGAATCCTATTGCAATTGTTGGATCAAGCAAGAATGATTGGGGTCTTGCAACCATTGTTGGCGAACGACTTGAAGCCAATATTCTACAACGAAAAAGAGGGAAAAGAGGGACCCTTATTCTTTTTTTATAATAACAATATACTTCACTATCCTCCAATACATTTCTTACACTCATTTTTATAGAACTTTCTAATCCATAGGAACATTCTAGAGAATAAACCTTCTAGAAATCCTTCTCTCACATCATGTTCACACTAATATATATAACTACCATAGTGGGCCTTATTTAATAATATAGAGGACCTATTCCATCTTATGTTGATTTTCCTCCACTATTATCATTATGGTCCCTTTGCCCCCCTCCCCCCATTACCTCCCTAGCTACAGTACCTTACATCCCCCTTCAGATGTTTTGTCCTTGAAACATGGGAAGAAACCATACAATATGATTGACTAAACAATGTAGCCAAATGTTACCAAGTATATGAATCCATTCATCCTAATGGAATATGAACATGATGTCCAATTATTATCATGCCACCCTGACCTTGATCCTTATCACGCCTTTGGTGACATTGGATTGTTGTTCTATCCTAATATTGTCCCACAATGTTGGTATTTCTCCATGTACCTCTTTATTGGTTTTATTTTCGGTGCCATGCTGGTCCATAATTAGTGTGTTGATTCTCTCTCCCTTGCTTGGATGACTGTTGTTTCTCTATGTGGTGTGGATGGCGATATACATAAACCTTATCTCTCAATTATACTTGCTTGGACTTGTCAACATGTGATTCCTTAGCTTCTTCTGTGTTTTGATTCCTTTCATGGTGCTTTTCTACAATTGTTGTTGTAGGCTCTACTTTTGATTCGACGTTGGATTCTGCAAGAAATTATTTGCTTGCCCCCGTGGGCCTTTCTTTCTTAAGAGACACATCATGCAATTTTATTTTATTTTTCTTATACCAAAGTCTCACAAACTTCTTTTCCACATTAATATTGATTGTACCAATTGTGGCCATCCAAGGATATCCAATAATAAAATCCACATCATTCATATCAATGGAAAAAAAAAAGAATGCAATACATATTTGTCCATGGTGAGCTTCAAATATTTAAAAAATTGAAATTCATTTCCCTCAAGCTATGTGATTTGCATATTTTTTTCCTGAAATTGCAATCTATTAACCAACTAAGCATTGAAAATGTTTTTCTGGCAACTAGTATTAATAGAAACAATGACCTTTTCTTTGTGAATACAACCATGAACCTGTAATTTAGAGTTGTTATATAAACCCTTGGTGCTCTATGTATCATTTTTACAACATAAGACCACCTATATAAAAGAGAATTTTCAAATTCTTCATTGGAAAGTGCCATCATCTTGGCATAGTTCAATGATTGCCACCATATCTTAGCATCATCTTGGAAAATAAGGGGTAGTGTAATTTTCCAAGTCTCTTGCCATGCTAACTTCCTCTCTTTTATGAATTCTTCAATACTATGGCCATAATATTTTTTAGTAAAATACATCTTGCTTGGAATAACTCTCTGACAAAAACTAGGGTTTAAAAATAATTTACGGTGTGATTCACACGACTTTTTTGGAAAAAACACTGAAAAATTTCCGAATTTAAAATATTGATAACTTCCCTTCTCGGACTCCATTTTGGCCAATTTGTTTTTTTGAAATTTGGTATTTTTCCGAGAGGAATGAAAATATTCAATTTGTTTATGCAATTTTTTCTCAAAGTTTTTCATAATTTCATCTGAAATGCGCCACCCCATTTTTTCCCTTGAAAAAATCTATAAAAAGAACACAAAAGTTATTCCTTTATTTGGCCGAAGAAAGAGTTTTGATGCCAAAATTTTGGGGTCTTTCAACCATTCTTGTCGAATGACTTGAATCCAATCTTCTACAATGAAAGAAAGGGAAAAGAGGGACCCTTCTTCTTCATATTTCCTTGAAAGAGCATCAAAAACCACTTTTTCTTTTGCCTTCTTATAAATTATCTCATAATCATATCCAAACAGCTTGCTCACCTATTTTTGTTGCTCCGAGGATGAAATTATTTGTTCCAGAAAATACTTGAAGCTACGATGATCAATTTTAATTTGGAAGCGTTTCCCCAATAGATAAGGACATCAGAGATCTATTACATGCAGAATAACCAACATTTCCTTTTCATATGTTGATTTTCCCAAATGTCGCTCCGAAAGTTGTTCTCTAGTGAAAGCCAAAGGTTAGCCATCTTGCATAAGGACTCCCCCAATTCCTTTCCCTAAAGCATCAAATTCCACGAAAAAAGTCTTGGTGAAGTCTGACAGTGATAGCACATGAGTCATGCACATAGCCTCTTTCAAGGTGTGGAAGGATTGATCAACCATGAGAATTGAACTGAAAGCATTATTTTTAAGGAGAACAGTGAGAAGAGTTGCAATTTTCCCATAATTTTGAACAAACTTGTGATAATAGTTTGTTAAAACCAGGAAACCATGCAATATTTTAAGAGTTTTAGGGTGAGGAAAATATTGCATAGCTTCAATTTTCTTAGGTTCCACCTATACACCATCCTTGCCGACAATATGACCCACACACTCAGCTTCAAAGACTCAAAAATCACATTTAGACTGTTTGAGAAAAAGTTTGTGCTTAGATCGTAGATGTAGAACTTTATCCACATGCACGAGATGGGCTTTCCAAGTTTTACTGTAGATGAGGATATCATCAAACAAAACTAAGATAAAATGATAGAGGAAACGACGGAAAACATGCTTCATGAGACTTTGAAAAGTGGGGGGGGAATTACACAGGCCAAAGGGCATGGCCAAGAACTCATAGTGACCCTCATGAGTTCTAAAGGCAGTGTTGGGAATTTCTTCCTCTTTTATATATATCTGGTGGTAGCTAGAACATAGATAAAGTTTGGTAAAGTATTGAGCACCACCCAATTCATCCAAAAGGTCATCAATTTGAATTTGATTGTGATTTTGTTGAGGGTGCGAAAATCAGGACACATGCACCAAGTGCCTTCTTTATTGAGTACCATGACTACAAGAGAAGAATAGGGGCTAGTACTAAGACAAATAACACATGCTTCTAGCAATTCGTGAACAATTTTCTCAATTTCATTTTTTTGGGAAAAGGGATGATGATAAGGGAAAATATTGGGAGGAAGACTACCCGAGACTAGGGGAATGGAATGATCATGGGTGCCTCAGAAAGGGGGAAGTCCATGGGGAGTGTTAAAAACAACTTGGTGTTGGGAGAGTATAGATTGGAGGTTGGGATACATAGAGGGTGTCTCAACTTCTTGAATGGAATGGAGTTGGGAAATAATGTAAGAATGGAATTTTTTGAGTAGATTTTCCATGTGGAGGGAATTGATGATATCAGGGGCGCCTGTCGTGATGCCTTGAAACTTATACTGTTGTCCCTCAAGTTTGAATTGCATGGTTAATTAATTAAAATCCATGGTGATGGGTTCAAGTGTGTGTAACCATTCAACACCAAGAACAATGTCACAACCACCCATGTTGATAGAAAACATATGATATTTCAGGTGGTACTGACCAATTTGTAGGTGCACATTTTCACAGTTCCCCCCACATTTCATGGAACCACCATTGCCAATCATGATTTGAAAATTGTTGACTGTATGGATATATCAATTGATTTCTTTGGAAATGCGATGATCAATAAAATTATGGGTCCTGCCACTGTCAACTAGGATGGTAAATTTCCTATGCTTAATGTAGCCAATTAACTTGAGGGTTTGGGGGGCAGAGAAGCAAATGAGGGAATTCAATGAAATTAACAGTTCAACTTCTAGTGGATCATAGGGTGGAGTAGGATCATATGATTTTGGTAGCTCTTCAATAGGGTGAACATCAGTACCCTTGTCAGAAACATCCTCAAAAATTTCCATAAAAATATTCCATTCCTTACATTTGTGCCCCAAAAAATATTTGTCATTACAATTATAGTAAATACCCTTGAGTTGGCATTCAACCATTTTTCCCAAGTCAGTTTCTGGATCTTGAAAGGAGTGGAAAGAGGGGTGGGATTGGTGGGATTGGTGGGTCTAGGGTGAGGAATAAAGGAGGGTTTTTTTTTGGAGAAGGGACAATTTGTTGTGCTTCCTTGGATTGTTTAGTAGCTTCCAACCAAGTCTGGGCCCTAGGGGTGAGACATTAGAACTTGGGCTCAGATTTCATCCTTCAGACCACTAATAAAGCATTCCATAAAGAAGGAATTTGACATGCCTTCCATTTTGAAAGCTAAGTGCTAAAAGGTAATGATAAAGTCTTCCACCATGCTAGACAGTTTCAATGTGGTCAAATGACCCAAATGGTGTGTGTCGGTGTCAAAGCATGATAAATATTGACAAAAAACTGTGTCCAAGAAACATACCTTTGGCTTGATAGTTTATGCCATCACCACCATTCCCAACATTCAATATCCAGATAGAGGGCACCATAACGAAGTTTGGATAAATAATCAATAATGCATGTAAGGAAAAATAATGTTCCATTTGAGTGACCTAGCCTGTGGGATCCGAGCCATCAAATTTTTTCACCTCAACTCTGGGAAGACATAGTTCACGATGAAGGTGATTGGAATGAAAGGCTTGGAAATGGGAAGAGTCAGCATCTTCCTGTGGGAAGGTTGTTCAGAGAAGGTAGGGCCATGGAGTTGACTCAAGAAGTTGTGCATCTGGGCAAAAAGGGAGTCTATCGACTATTGCATACCTCTCATATCAGAGTTGAGGGTATCAATATTGGAATTAATATCTTGGATGTTATGCTTGTTCTGGCTATTTTCGCTGATCAAGGTGGAAATTTATTGGTTACATGTGAGATCCATTTGGGAATAAGTAGAAAGTGGGCAGGTGGGTCCGTGCAAAAAAAAGGGGTTATAGGTGAGGGGTACCATGACGGTCAAGGCGAAGAGAGGAATCCAATGGGATAGGTCCTGAATAAGGGTGTTGGAGGGACCACTATACTCTTTTTTTATGACTCCCACATATTTATACTTCGGCCTGAAGAATATTGCAGTGAGAGAATGCCCAAATTGTTAATAGGGAAAATTGTGTAGCAATTTCACAACCTAGATGCAGGAGGCAGGGTTGTGCGAAAAAAAGTGCCTCTCTATTTATTTTTTGTTCTATTCCTTTCTCAAGGTTTAGGGTTTTTAGGGTTCCTATAGACAAGGGTTTTCCTTGTGTTATAACTCTTTGATATATGTGTGGGGTCAAACAATAGTACTCGACCCAATATCTCAGGGCACCAACCAAGGATGCCTGACCATACCCTTATCCATACTACTCAATTACCCAAGTACTAGAGAGTAGTCTTCCCAAGTGTTGTTCTCAGTACCACTATAACAATTAGGCGGTCGATAGGCTGATCTAAATATGGTTTCAGGAGACCTAGGGGACTCCCTATATATGCGAAGGTACGTGGGAGTGATGGTCGCGTACATGTGTTGTCTGATGCAGTACTACTTGAAGGGGTACCAACATGGGTTATAGAGGTTTCCAACAAGGTGAAAAAAATATTTTGATTAACCCCTGAAACCGTCTGTATTTCCTACATTTAGTATTCCCTAGCCTTAGTTTTACCTGCCAAACGATAGATCTATGTGCTTTAAAGATACCAACAATACACATCTCTACCCGGAAAAAAAAAAATTGTCCCAAAATTTCTGTAGAGGAATGTGATTTGATACCACTTGTAAGGTGTCAGATGTATTATGCAAAGCAGAACATAGTAACTATGATGAATACCAATAGAAAAAACAAAATATAGAGAACAATAACACCAAAGATGGTACCTTTACTGATAGGAAGCCAAATTCACTTGCCTCTTCAAGGGGGAAAGCTATAACAGATCAGAACTCAATTACAAAAATTTCTCAAGACACGACTTTCCCATGCCTTCTACTTCTATCTGTACTAATTCTATCTTCTAAAGGACATTCTAGAGGAATATCTTTCTAGAAGCAGAAACTTATATTAAGTCTTCTTACATTATATATGGCTTATTTACTAATGTCATCCTTTATTACATAGAAAACATATTATTCTACCTATGTGAGGGATTAGGAAGGTTAGGTCCTTAACATCATTGGAGTAGACTTAATATTTTTAGCTAAATCTTTAGGTAATATGCATGGATTGGTCTTAGTCCTCTCATCATGTCTCTTATTGTTCCCTTGGGAATAAGTTTGACCAAGCATACATTTAGATTGTCTCACATAAAATTTGTTCCTAGTGCTTCTTGATACATTATTAAGAGATCACTATGAATCACTAGACACAATTACTTATAGAGGTAACAAGGTGTTGAAATATTGTAACTTCAAAGAATATTCTACCTAAGAGGGAATGTTGAATAATAATATTCTATTATATTTATTAATTAGGCCCTATTGTACCTTTGTAAAATTTGACCCTTTTGTGCCTTGAAAATTAAATGTAAATTAAGAGGGTAAACTGATAGGTCGGCCCATACCTAATTATAGGCTGGCCAAACTGCTATTCATAAGGGAGGACAACGCCTCATTTGGACACACTCACAAACTAGCTTTGTAGTGCGCAAGTCTTGGAGGAGAACCTACTGCAATTGGGGGTAAAATCAAGGAGGGTTTTGGTCTGTGTCTTGGTATCTCTTGGTTAAGTAGTGTGCTACTCTTTCCCAGTGAAGGATTAGAGGAGGATATTCTACTTTGTTTCTGGTCTATCTATATTGAAGAAGTTTTGTTGTGTTTTCTTCCCTATGAGGGTTTCCTAGGATAATCTGTGTGTCTCTATTATTTCTGTGATTGCCTCTCTTTCAGTGATATTATTTATGCAACTAATGTGATAAATGATTATAATAATAAAGAAGAATTGTAACTGCTAGTTTTATAAGTAAAACCTCAACATGGTATCAGAGTAGGCCTGAAAGAGACCAACTCACATATCCAATTTTTAGTATTGCAGCTGCTGCAGAATTAGGGTTTTTGCATAAACCATAAGTGTGAAGTTTTCCCTATTTAAGGAGGACATTGGGGGAAGTAACCACATCTAGGAGCTCTCCCTAGGAGGGAACATCTAGTCCCTGGATCATAATTTCAAAATTTGAAGTTTGAAAAATTAGGGTTTCCTCATAAAACCCTAAGTTGTAGTTGTAGTTGCAGTTGCAATTGTAGTTATAGTTGTAGTGATAGTTCCTTCGTGCCAATTACTTCATTCCAGTTGCAACACCAATTGTAGTGGCAAGACCAGCTGCAATACCAGTTGTAGTGAAATTTTTTGTGAAGTGTTGGGACTGATTTTTATTGTCCTAGTGCACCTTACCCTAGAAAATCTCCAGCTAACTTTAAGTTACAATTTCAAGCACCTTTGAAGTTTTAAAGGTTCATTAAAGCTTTCCGCTGTTGTCGGATGGTGCCACTACCTACCGATACTTTTAGAGGTATGTACTTACATATGTTCAAATTGTATCATTATTCTAAAGGGCATTTGTAGGAGAAAGTATCGTTTGTCTAAACAACAATCATAGATTTGGAAGGATCTTAGATCCAACACATTCATAGGAACAATGCACCCCAGTTTTGATTAATTTGATATGCCTTATTTGTTATGGAATTATTGTAATCTTATGAACATCTAGGTTGTATTTTGATATGTTGAAGTTATGACTATCATACTAATCATTGGTCAAAATTAAAATCAAAGTACTGGATTGATTAAAGTTGAGATTATAGAGTTTATTCTCTAACCTAATTTTCTGTCAAGAAAACATATTATCTTAGTACATAGGATAGGTTGAAGAAAATACTTTTCATCTTGAGTGAAGGAGACTCAGAAGAAAAACAACACACTCATTCTTGAGGATAAGACTCTAGGTTCTAGTTTTGATTGATTAAATTGATAAGATTCAAATTTACACATATCAAGTTTGATAACTGCTAAACAGTATAGTTGTGATAGCAATCTTTGAAAAGTTTTATTATTGAATACTTGGTAGCATGTGAGCACAATTGAGATGAAATCTTATTGTAATAATTTACTATATATAAATAACATCTCCTCTAGGAGAAAATTCTTGTTTTGTTTCCAGGTCACATGTGATAGCTCTGAAGGAGCTACTATGACGATCATTCTCACCATTGTTTTTATTATTATTATAAAGAGTATTATTCTTTTCTTTTGTTTCTCCCCCTATTTCTCTTGTTTCGGGCAGGTCACATGTGATAATCTTGAGGGAGATATAGTAACAGTTGCAGGAGGAAACATATTATATGAGACATGGAGCAGAGTATCCAAGTTGTATACATGACCGTATACATCCATGTACCGAAGAAGAAGAAGAAGAAGAAGATACTTTTTCTAGATACACAACATCTCATATGGAGACACATCATGAGGAGAAAAAGGCTCCAAATATAATCAAGCAAATCCCTCTAGTGAAGTTTATCACTCTTCAGATCATCGAGAAGAGTTAGTAGAGACAGAAGGGCCTACCCATAATCAATGCAATAACCAGGAAGAGACCAACATGTTCCCATGGCACTTTGCATGACACAAAGCCATATAGGATTGATGTTCCATATCAGAGGGAAAAGATGGCTTCGAATATGATATAGAATAAGAGGGATTCAAGCTTCAGAGGGATCATGGAGACTCAGAGTGAGCCTGATCTCAGAGAGGATAAGATGGGAAAAATAAATGTCTTCTAGGACAGACAGAAAAATTCCATGAGTTGAGAATACTAGATCGTAGCTTCAAAGACTTCTAGGAGATGTGAAATATCCTGGGAAGATTTCTTTGTTCAGTAATAGAGGAGGAAGGCAGTTAAACAGACTGGGATATGGATTTTTCCTTGAGACTAGAAGGGAAGCGGTGGTGACTTCCAATATTGATCTAACAGATCAAGCATGTTGCAGATAACAATATAAATATGTACAAAGTCCAAATTTTTGTCCAGAGGATTCTCCCAGCAAGAGGGATAAGACTATGATGAGACACTTGATGTAGTAATCAAAAAAAGTATATATAGAACAACCATGATCCATTAAAAGAATCCGATGCAGTATGAGATTCAGAGGGAGCAAATGAATCTGTCATTGTGATGGAGTAGAGGAGATACTCTTAAAGTTCAACAACTACAGTGAGAATGGAGCATTCAATCTCAGTTTTGGAAAAAGTAGTTGCAGGTGCATAGTCCCAGTTCTAGAAGGAACAAGTTGTAGAGAGAATAGGGGACATACTCTCAGGCAGTAAGACAGATAGTGTTTTGTTGTAGAAAGCACATAGAACCAACACATGATTATGCAGATTGAGTTGCAATTGAGCAAGCGTATCAGGTTGGTACAATGTGATGTGAAAATTTGGTTTCAAAGTACAGGATAATAAGACTCATGTCTGCAAGTTGAAGCAAGCTCCAAGAGCTTGGTATGACAGGATTGATAGTTTTCTGATGAGTTTGGGATTTACCAAGAGTAAAGTTGATCCCAACCTTTACTTCAAGGTTGAGAATGATGGACCAATTATATTACTGCTATATGTGGATGAATTATTCTTGACAAATGAAGAAAATCTCATCATAGATTGTAAGAAGAAGATTGCTGCTGAAGGACCTAGGCACGATGCACTATTTATTAGGTCTTGAAGTATGGAAGAGCCCAGAAGAGATTTTCCTTAATCAAGAAAATTATGCTGTGGAAATTCTGAATAGATTCGACACGATGGACTGTAGAGCCATGTCCACTCCTATGGAGATGAATTTGAAGTTATTGGTTGATACTTCGTCAGAAATAGTTGATGTTACTCTATACATATAGATGATTGGTTCATTTATGTATCTGACAAATACCATACCAAATATATGATTTGCTATGAACACCTTGAGTTAATATTTGGTGGAGTCTAGACATGTTCACCTTGTAGCTGCAAAGCATGTGATGAGATACCTTAAGGGTATGTTGGACTATGGCCTCTGTTATGATGGAGATTATGACTTCAAATTGTATGGCCATACTGATTCAGATTGGGCTAGAAGGGCTTCAGATAGAAAAATCACTTCAAGATGTTGTTTCAATTTGGGGTCAACCATGACTTCATGCAAAAACATGAAGAAATCCAATATTTCTCTCAGTACGACAGAAGCAGAGTACATTGCAGCATGCTCCGCTAATTGTGAAGCCGTATGGCTTTAGAAGTTGTTGACAAGTCTATTTTGACCTAGAGATGGATGCTACTATGATCTTTTGTGATAACCAGAGTTGCATAAAGATGATAGAGAACCCAATGTTCCAAGATAAAATTAAGCAGATTGAGATACAATACCACTACATTCGTGACATGGCACATAAGGGAGTTGTGAAGCTCTAGTATGTTGGAACATATGAGCAGGTAGTAGATGTGTTGACTAAGCCTTTGTCTCATGCGAAGTTTGAGTACTTCCGAGACGAGCTTGGTATAGTCCGAAAGGACTTCCCTCGAAAGGGGGAGTGACGCTGATGATACTATGGTATCCTGACCACCAGCAGGGAAACTCATTAGGATTTATATCTTATGGGATTGATCATCCCTGAACAGATCTCGTAAGGTTCGGATGGACGGTCTATTGGAGTTCCTATGTATGTATATAATTTTTGTGGTTAGTAGTGTGGAAAATCGTTAGGATTTATATCCTAGGGGAGTTTATTATCCTTGGATAGATCCCATAAGGTCTGGATGGACGTGTTAGCACATAGGATGTATAGGGGTCAATTTTTTTAAGTTTCTAGGTTTGATTCATAGGGTCTTTTATTTTAGGTTTTGAGTCATGTTTTATGTCAATAAATTATGTTTGATTCTTTCATGAGTAAATAAATCTAACCTTAGTCCATGTAAGAGTCTCGATGTCATGATAGTGGTCATCATCATGAGAAATAGGGGTAAGTATTGGTCACACCCTTGGTCTTAAAACTCATAATTATCATGTGTCTTTTCTCAAAAGGGGTGTTCAAAGGTTCCTTATGTCGCTTTTAACCGTTTGAGGGTCAAACCAACTGTCAAGTCGACTTGCTGTAAACTCACCTGAAAGTTTGTAGCGAATCAAGAAAGTACCTCATGCACTAATCACATATCATTATGCTTTGGAAACATGTCAAGGGGTATCTTATTATTTTTAGTGCCTTTAATTCATCACGTTCTGTTATCACCCCATAAATTATGGGAATCAACTTATGACTTGGATATTATGGATTATCTGTATCTAGTGTTTTATTGGCAATTGATTTTTCATTTTTGCAAAAAGAAAAAGAAAAAGAAAAGAAAAAGAAAGAAAAAGAAAAGAGGGCAAAAAGAATTGAAACAAAGCCCCATGCAATAACAATGACTTGGTCATACCTTTCAAGCATGATCAAGTCCTTCTAAATTTTCAATGTTGATAGGCTAGTGAATGCATCTGATCAGACTGTCTAATCCTGGTCAGATAGCCCATAGGTTAGAGCTAGTGAATACATCTGATCAGACCATCTAATCCCGGTCAGATAGCCCCTAGGATAGAATTAGTGAATAAGTCTGACCAGACTGTCTAATCCTGGTCAGATATCCCTTATGAAGAATAATATCTTAACCCAATAGTTTAATCTGGGTTATTTGTCTCGTGAATTAGGTTAGAATGTAGATTGACTGCTTGACCTGCCGTGCCCAAATAAACCCACTTGAAGAAAATGCTGCATCAAGTCTTTCCTTGCCTTAGGATAGTTGGAATAATGTCCCCTTGGTGATGTCTATGACAAAATTGGATAAAACCCATGAGAAAGCGCCAATCCTAAGTTTTGCCTACACATGACATTTGCTGCTCCTGATCTATGCTTCGTTCACCTTTCGACAACCCAGATCACAATGATTAGATCAATGGT
>ML783951.1:1183747-1203069 GCA_009831015.1 Picea engelmannii | reverse complement strand
GGGGGGGGGGTCCGGAATTGATATTAAAGAACGCACCAATATCTACGGTCAGGAGACTGACACGCAGATCAACGGATCACGATGGATTCTGGACCCCCCTTGGTGTTCTTCTTTTAATCAAAGGGGGGGGGGGGTCCAGAAAGAATATTCTTTGCAGCGGGCCCATTTCACAGTTGGCATTTTCCTATTGATCCGAAAGACTTTTCACCTCACGCCGTCTGACAACCTTCGTCACTCCGGGGTGTCATCCTCCACTAAGTCCACTTGTCCCACTTTCTCCCGGGTCGAAGTCCCATCCCGTAACTGCTGTCAGCCCACGTTGTCAGTACATTAACCCCCTTCACTCATGCACATCCCCCTTTGGCGACTTTTACCCCCAATCAAAAACCTCCACATCAGTCGTCCATATACTTTGGTCACCGTCACCTGCCATATCACCCAAAGTGGCCCGTTGTCCATTAATAACTGGATAATATACCCGTTGTCACGCTGACTATTTTCCTGCGTCCGACCGACCCATTTTTTGAATAAAAATACCATTCTCCTTTGTATTCATTATTCATCCATCACGCCAGAAACCTCCTTTTCCTCCATTGCTCCCACATTGTTTTCACCTACAGTCAGTCGACCCCACTAACGTATTGTTTGTTGCAGGTATAGTTGTCGAAATGGTGTCTAAGACAAAGCAAACTGAAGAGGAAGAGAATCCGTTCATTCCTCCTCCGGTTGACCTGGATAAAATTCCTCTGGTCAACAAAGATCGCTTGATAGCGAACACTATATGCAATTTTGACTTCTCTGATCTGCAGTCATGGCTCCGGGAAGTCTTCCTGGACCAGAGTGAGGAGATTGGGCTCTGGGAGTCCAATTTGCCCCTATATCTGTTCCCCCAAATTCACCATTTCCCCGAGTTTTCCCTCAAATGCCAGGCCCACTACGTCCCCGACCAGAAATCCATCGTCTCTTCATCTGGAGACGTCCTTTTCTTTATTACCCCTGAAGATATCGACCAGATGATGCAAATTACCCGCCTAGAATCTGCGTCCCCATTCAACCTAGAAATCCTCACTGAGCTTTATCAAAAGATGACTTTCCCGCAGAGAGCTCAGATAGTTGAGCTTTTCCTCCCCACTTCCGCTCCGCTCCCGTCCACCAATCCACCGTACCCTTCTTCTTTGTTTTCCACCAAAGAAAATCAAATTATTTCTTCCCTGTGTGCCCCGCTTGGTTACTATTCCGATCAATGGGTAGACGAACCCATCCTGGGTTTTCTATCTATCTTCTCAAATGACGAACAACCGACCACGCATTTCAACTACAACACTTTCCTAGCCAATAACATCCATGAAAAATTGGTGAATTTTGCCACAGAGGGCATGTTCAGGTATTCATCCATTCTGGCTTACATGTTCGTCTACTTCCAAGCAGATAGGTTCAATTTCTCCATGCAGAAGATGGACGCCGACGGGAGGCCACAGCCAGTCACAGCGTGGACTTCTCTTCTGAAATACAATTCTATCGAATACGACTTCACAACGTTCATTGATCAGTTTTACCACCCTGTGGTAAGTATGTTGAGTGGCATTCCTGAGCCACGAATAAATGACGAAGTCCGGAGAATTATACACCTCTCGGACAATGCGAAGACATGAGACTGGTACTTGTATCAGAATCACTCCGAGATCCGAGTTTATGGGTGCGAACTGGCACCGTTCAAGCTGCCGAGATATATACCGGTAAGATTTTTTGCATTGGAGTATATTAGAAAAATAATGAATTCTGATGATATTCACTTTGTTTCCCTTAAAAAGAAGCAACAATTGCGGATCAAAGGGCAGATTGTCTCTTTCATCTACAACAGCAGAGGCGCAGGTGATGAAGCAGACAGAATGTTAAGGGAAATGAAATTCCCCACAAGTTTCACCTGGCATTATGATCCCTGCGGGATCATTTCTGAGATGAGAGTCAAAAATAAGAATGCCCCATATGCGCATGATCCCAAGCCGGAAATCGAGAGATTTGCTAATCAGACAGAATGGGAGCCTGATATGTTGGTGGACGTGGAACCAGCTATCGGGATGGAAAGGCAGGTACCCTCAAC
The DNA here is from genome assembly GCA_009831015.1 of Picea engelmannii. Classification (NCBI taxonomy): domain Eukaryota; kingdom Viridiplantae; phylum Streptophyta; class Pinopsida; order Pinales; family Pinaceae; genus Picea; species Picea engelmannii. Next base: position 1,200,968 of record ML783951.1, on the reverse strand, counting down.
AAGCGCGCCACCCACTGCCACACCTCAGAATCCCAAGGAAAAGAGGCCCTGGCAATAATCGTCGTCTCCCGTAACAGAGGTGTCATCGGAGGAGTTTAAGATGCACACCAAAAAGCCAAGGACAGTTCCAACGACAGGCACGACAGTGGAGCAAGAGATCACAACCACCACAGTGGCCACCCCAGGGGTCAAACTCGCCATTCTACCTTTCGGCTCGAGTCAGCACAAGGCAATAATAACATCAGCCATAAAATCCACAGACTCTCCCACAGATGCTCCACCAAGCAAGACCGGGCCCAAGTTGGGCATTTTTGAAAAATACGATTTGATCAAGAAGAAAAACCAGACTCTTACTACCAGCACTTATGCCTAGTTCCAGAAGCAGTCGTCCACAGCTCAACACAGGATTCTTTCAGCGTTTGATACAGAGAAAGGTAGGATGCATATGGCTTACCTCCAAGCGCAAGTGCCAGATCCCAAGGTTATATCAGATTATAAAAGGGCCACATTTGAGTTTTAGGCTAAAGACGTGCATCCAGCAGATCAGATGGATCTGGACAAGCAAACTGGCGAGATGGTTTTCCACACTTTGGCCCACGCTACCGCTTCTGCATCAAAAATTCGGGTAGCCTTGAGCAATGCCTAGACCCAACTGAAGCTGGAGAAAATTTCGTCTTTCGCAAAGGAAAACAAAATCAAAACATTGGAGGAGCTGGTCCTCAAGATTGGTTATGACCCTACGAATGTCAAAGCAGCTGAAGAGATGATTAAAAATAAAAACGATGACATCGCATCTTTGAGAAAACAACTAAAGATCCCTCCAACGGAAGACCCACATGCAAAGGAGATAGCTGAAAAGGGAGGTGAAAAGGATGAGATCCTGAAATTACTCATGGAGCAGAACGCACAATTAAAAGAGATGGAAGCAGAGATGGAAAGACTACTGAAAGAGAAAGAGCAAGCAAAGACAATGGAAGGCATCCCATTGAGTGCTATCCCAATTGCAGGATTGAGCACAGCGACAGTGACAGCCATTCCATCTGCTGCATCAGTGCCATTACCAGAGGGGACAACAGACCTGGCTAAGTCTATGGAGAGAATGAACCTGCAAGAATCAGAAATCGGCAGGCTTAAGAAAGAAGTGGAGAATCTCCAAGAGCTAAAGACTTCTTTTCAGGCTAGTCTATCCAAAGAGAAACAGGTGAATGAGCAAATCAAAAAAGAGTTATAGCAGCTCCAGAAACAGACAATGGCAGGAAAGACTTTGGCTGAGGTCAAAGAGATTGTGTGGACAGATATTTCCAAGTCCATAAACAAGATCTGGCCTATGGTTCAAATCATGTTTGAACAAAATGAGTTGCTCGAGAGGAGCAAACAGGCCATGGAGAAAATCAGAACGAAGCTGAGAGACATGCCGACACAAGCTAATGAAATCATAAGATTCTTGAATTCCAAAACCAGGGAGGAACTCGAAGAATTGAAGATCGAGGACAGGACAGAAACCATACTTGAAGTCAAAAGGGTTCTAACCAAAAGGGTCCTCATGCTTCAGCTTGAGGAGAAAATTCAAGTTATGGATCAAGGAGTGCAGAAGTTCTTCAACAAGATAGATGCTCTGCAAAGGAAGGGCCTGCTTGGTATGAAGGTCATGAATGACAAATTAATGACACTCCCTGATTATAAGAAAAGGTTGGATGAAGTGTCCAAGGACAATTCTAAGTTTGCAAGTATACAGAGAAGCATCACAGGAAAATCATTCATGGATGCATTGCAGTTGGATATTAGTATCCAACACGAGATTAAGCACATATTCGTCATCAAGCCCACATTTGCTAAGTACACAGACATGGATGAAGTGTACAGGAGATTGCTTAAAGTCACAGTGCCAGGTCATATCAGATGGGAGGAGCTGTGTGATCTACTAGATTAGAAGATGAGCTGTCGCATCCAGTCACCTGTCCTGTCAGAAGAGGCTGCGGAGGCACCTCGCCAACGGCCTACCCCTGAAATTCAGCATATTGTTGTATTGAGTCATCAAAACAGTTTTGATTAGTTAAGTTAGTTAGTCTAAAAATAGCATGAGCACGTCCTGATCAGTTATGACAGGAGCGTTTGTATTTTGTATTATAAATAATTCAGTTTCCGAAGTATTGAGGGTTGTTGATTAGCACACCCTATCGCTATCAAACTGTACTATTTTTGAAGAGATCTACCATTAATAAAGAAGAGGCACTTTACAGGATTCTTGCGCATGTTCACTGGTGATGTGATTTTCTTAGTTAAATGTTTCTCTTTCTCCGTATTCATTTTGTTTTCTGAATCTAATCTTTATGAATAGCGTTATGTTGCAGGATTTATCTTTGATACCCTGTTTCCGATTCTAGGGATTTAAATGTTTATCTTCTAATACCTTCAATTAAGAAATTCTTAACTGCTTGTTAATTGAAGTTATTTTCCTCGTCTTTCTTCTGTCCATCATTTTAATTACTAAAGATCCAGTGAGGGTGTTATCTTGCCTTGTGAAGGTTTTCTTTGGTGTTTCTGGTTGTATCTCAGATTTGATTAAATACAGACCCCATAGCCCAATGGATGTGTAGTTTGTCTCAACCAACTTCAAAAACCCTTTTTACAACAAAACAAAACCCGTGCCTTTACCTAGCCTAAAATCTAAATTAATAAACAAAGCTAAATCATATAGAGAGATCCCTCTCTGAAGCTGGAAGGGCTAGATCCCAGCTTTAAAAGCAGTTGGTTAAGGTTACCTTTGTAGATTTCTTCTTTTTCAACCTCTAGGAAATTTACCAAGTGCTAACACGTTCTTCAAGTCGGTTTCAAGAAATAGGTTTATCAATTTGAATATAGCGCACTTCAAATTGGTTTGAATTATGGTGCTATGAATTGCCTATTGCAGATGAAGGTGGATTAAATGCTTCCAGGAAACTACCAGTTTAACTCATGAGACAATAGTTGAAGCTTCATATATACCAGGTACCCTTTTTAATAATCAATTACATTGTCTGAAGGTTTTATCTACTAGACTCTAGTTGCTGTGATTTTTCTACGCACAACAAACTGTTGCATAGGATTTGCGTTGCAAAATTCTTGCACTGGTAAAAACAACTACAATATTTGTATCTTAAGCCCTTGCAGATTAGTTTGTAGCCAGTTCTTGTAGCCATGACCTTATCCACTGCATTTTCTTGATTAATGCTACAAATCATATGCATTGAAGGCGCTGCGAACCCTTTGTTTTCTCACTTGAAAAAACCCTCACTGTCAGTGCTTTCACTCAGGTCTGAGGTTTTATATTTTTCAAAGTCATTTTACTTTTCAGACTTGGGAATTTTGCAAACCTCTTTCATTAAAACCTAGTCTAAAACCGTGCGCTACAAACTTAAGGATCACGCTGGGAATCCTCTGTTTTACACAGAATTGCCATGATTTTTTCCTGATTGCACCCTCATCTAGTTTAGGATTTTTTTCTTTCCTCTCATCTTCTACTTTCAGTCCTTTCATTTTCACACAGTTTTTGTACATACATACTTCATTTAGTAAATCCTAAATTGTGCAAAATTCAAATAAAAAATCCTAAATCTTCCCGTTTTCATCATACATCTGATAACAACTATTATAAAAGGGTAAATGATTTTCAAACAAATATCCTGGATAGTCAACAAGGAAATACAATTTATAGAGGAGGATATGTTGTCAGGGTTGAGCCTTATGACCTGCATCTGCTCAATTCAGATCCATCATTTAGAGAGGCATTTCAGAAGATGAACTGCCTAGCCTTTTGTGAGAAGATGCAGAGAGGATACCCTAAGGTTGTAGAAGGTATTAACAAAGGATTTTAAGGTTTATTCAACATTTTTTGCCGCAATTGATATGTTTTAAAGACAAAATGAAACCTACAGGAAAGGCTGTAGTGCATCCTATAGAGGCGCTGCGAACTTCTAAAATTAAAATATTCTGCAACAAATTAGTACACAACAGAGTCGTATTTTGATCATAACTCTTAAATTAGATTCTTGGTTCTTCTATTTTTTTTTTTTGGAGATGAATCATAATATCATTGAATTTCTGACAAAAAATCAGCCTGAACCAGTTCATCGTTTGGGAGAAAATTTGAAAACATCACCTACAGGAAAGTTAGCAGTGAATCCTAAAATTGCACTGCAAACTCAACAATCCGATAAATCTAAGATGTAGGAGGGCTGCCACTTGTTTGAGGGGGTTATAATGGTTTATTAAGAGGTATTTGGACATGAGGGACATGTTTTCTATCACCATATCAAGCAACATGACTTGTTTCAAAAGGCATTTATCACAATAGACAAGATCCAAAAAAATAGGAGCTAGGTGGATTTTTTGTTTCACCTTGTTGTAACAGCTCCTAGATAAAAGGGAATCCAATGAAACCACTTGGGATTCGACCTATTTAGAGTATGAAGGAATGATACACTATATATAGAAGTTTTTTTGTTGATGAAGAGGTTCAGTTGATGATCCAATAGAGGAGAGAGCTTGAGGAGTAGTTTAACTACTTATTTGTAAGCCCGAGGGCCTTCTTGTAATCACATTTTCTACCATCAAAGATTAATGAGAGTTGTTTACCAGATTGTATTATTTGTTTTCCATTTCTTTTGTCATCCTCTTGCTTGAATATATTGCAGGTATTGAAGATCAATGGCTATCCATGGGTAGGAGAATTCATGAGCTGCAAAGGATTTGCAATGATTGCCTCCTTTCATGATTTCTTTTCAAGTATTCTTTTAATTAATTTTTCAAAGAGGATTAATACTTGATGAATATTCTGTTTAGTGTCATCTAATCCATTCTTTTGTTCATCATTATATAGCCCTTTTTTCTGGTCTGTAACTTGATTTCCTTTGATCTGTACGGTTTTTATGACTCCATGCCCAATGGAATGTCTCTGCAGACAATTTGTTGCCCTCTTTCTTGATCTTTCTTGATGATCCACCAACCATAAAATTGATTTAATTATTCAAATTATTATGGGTATTAGGATTACTCCTACAATAGTCTAGGTGTGAATTTTAGTGCTAACATTTTTGGCACCGTTGTCGGGGACGAAGTTGAAGATCTTCCTTGGGATGTACGACAAAGATTACTACTAGTTCTTGATGGTGAGCAAGGATTGGTGACAGAACAAACTGCATTTTTTCACCATGGTGACTCAACATATTTGAAGAACTTGTGGGTGATTAAAATCAAGTTACATGAATCCACTAAGGAACGAGCTAAAAAATAAAATGGAAGGAAGACATAGGAAGTCCATGTATCAAGATATAAGTTTTCTTCAAGATCTCGTATTCTTTTTTATCAGTTCTTTCCTATCCTTTCCTTCATATATCAAGAGAATCATCCTTTTCTTTGTTTACTCTGATGACCATAAGCCTAATACTATATATCCCTCTTTGAAATAAGAAGGTATACATTATTCTTACATAGTTGATGTTGACCCTAGTGATTCATCTGAAACATATGAGAACAATGTTTGTATTCAAATCCTTCCTGAACATGATCAACCCTGTAACCATGTGAATATTACAACTGATTCACCATCTTCTCTGATCATAATACCATCTTCTACCACCACTATTGGAATTTGCAATCAATACATTGAATCTCACTTTCAGCCTACTGATGTTCAATCTAGAAAAATAGGAAAAATGTTTAAACCCTTAAATTTCCATCTACTTTCCATCCTTACCCTCCCAAGTTTTTAGAATATCTTCCTCTTTTTGTTGGAGAAGATCATATTATAGCTGAGAAGCATTTGGGATATTTCATAATGTCATTGACAATTTGGAAATCATGCATGAGGATGTTGTTATGAGGTTATTTTCCAAATCTTTGGTTGCAGATGCTACTTTGTGGTTTAAAAGTCTAGAGGTTGGTTCCATTGGTTCGTGGGCTGAGTTATTTGGTGCATTTTCAAGGTATTGGGGAGAGAAAAAATCTCTCGACCAATACTTAGCTGAGTTTTATGATTTGAAAAGAGGGGAGGATGAATATCTTTCTATTTTCAAAATGAGATTTTATAGTTTTTATTGCAACATGCCTTTAGATATCCGACCTCCTGAAACTATTGCTAGACTATGTTATGTGACAAATCTGCATCCATATTTGTCTCTTCTTCTCCTAGAAAGGAGGTATGTCACCTTGCAACAAATGTTCATTGATGCTCAAGAGGTTGAGGATAATATTAGAGCCTGTGGAAAATTTTCAGATCAAGTTAAAGATGAGGAATGTAATGTAGAAAAAGATGACAATGGACATGAACAAGAATGATGCCATGAGAAGGAGTTGGCAGAGCAACTTGTTAAGGAGCAAGTTTTTTTCTATAATTTATTTATTTACGATATTCAAGAAGCCCATGGTTTGACGGTATATGATGAGTACAATGATTATGATGAGGATGATTTCCAAAAAATATCACCAATATCCTTTCATCTAGAAAATGATTCTTTTCAGTAGTCTTATGAAAGCAATCATCCCATTTATGACAATTATGACCTAGATCATAGCGAAAATTGTGAATTTGTTGGATGTAAGTCATTGCCCTTATGAATTTCTTCATTTAATCTTTCAAAAGAAAAATTTGAAGTTTCTTATAGAGCATAAAGAGTTGAGATGCAAAATCACACAAGTTTTTTGGAACATAATGATAACATTATAAGTCAACAACAACCTTTCCATGTTCTTAGTGATCCTATGGTTCTCTATATGGAGAGTTTTATTGAGTTTGAAATGCATGATAAGGAAAATAATTAGATTGTTTCCATTTGTTCTGAGAATGATCTTGCATTCGAAAACTTAGAACAAGAACCATCAACATTTGAAGAAAAGGATACAATGAAGAAAGAAGCTTGTATGTTACTCTATACATGTGAACATGAAGAAACTATATACACATGCTATCCTTTCCTTTTTATCGACCAACAAGTGGTATTCACACATATTCTTCAATATCCATTTGCATTTCTGTTGGAAACATTAGAGAAAGAGACGAGTTACCTAGAATCAGTCAGTGGAATTGGTTCTTCAAAGTGGATGATTTTTAAGACTAGATTTAATTTTCAATTTGAATTTCCATTAAGCGGGGTTATGCAAGGAATTCAATCAGTAGATAAGGTACTTGCATGGCTGCATTGGATTTTTGATTTCACCTGATCAAACATCTAAAAGATCAGGTTAGAAGTAGGGGAATAAGCTCATCATACCATCATTTTTGTTTCTTTTAGTTTCTTGGTTTGCAGTAGATCAACAATAAGACTCCTTGCCCAATGGATAAGGCATTGGAACTGCAATGTTATTGGAGCCTCACAAGGAGATCTCCATCCCCCGTGGATCCAGATGTTAGCACATAGGATGTATAGGGGTCAATGTTTTTAAGTTTCTAGGTTTGAGTCATAGGGTCTTATATTTTAGGTTTTGAGTCATGTTTTATGTCAATAAATTATGTTTTATGAGAAATAGGGGTAAGTATTGGTCACACCCTAGGTATTAAAACTCATCATTATCACGTGTCTTGTCTAAAAAGGGGTGTACAAAGGTTCCTTATGTCACTTTTAACTATTTGAGGGTCAAATCAAGTGTCAAGTAGACTTGCTGCAAACTCACTTGAAAGTTCGAAGCAAATCAAGAAAGTACCTCATGCACTAATCACATATCATTATGCTTTGGAAGCATGGAAAGGGGTATCTGATTGTTTTCAGTGCCTTTAATTCATCATGTTCTTCAAGTCTTTCAAGAAACATGTTTATCAATTTGAATATAGTGTGCTGCAAATTGGTTTGAATTATGGCGCTGTGAATTGCCTTTAGCAGATGAAGGTGGATTAAAGGCTTCTAAGAAACTGCTAGTTTAAATCATGAGACAACAGTTTTAGCTTTAGATATACCAGGTACCCTGTTTAATAATCAAATTTGTTGTTTGAAGGTTTTATCTATTGGACTCTATTCGCTGTAATTTTTCTACGTGATGCAAACTGTTCCATAGCATTTGTGCTGCAAACTTCTTGCACTGGTAAAAAAACCGACATAATTTGTATCTTAAGCCCTTGTAGATCCAATTTCTTACTTTATACCAATAATATCAGTTTACATCTAGTTCTTGTAGCCATGACCTTATCCACTTCATTTTCTTGATTAGTGCTACAAATGATATGCATTGAAGGTGTTGCGAACCCTCTATTTTCTCACTTGACAAAACCCTCATTGATTGTGATTTCACTAAGGTCTGGGGTTTTATATTTTTCTAAGTCATTTTCCTTTTCAGACTTGGGAATTTTTCAAACCTTTTTCATTAAAACCTAGTCTAAAGATGTGTGCTGCAAACTCGACTGTGCACTGCAAACTAAAGGATCGCCCTGCGAATCCTTTGTTTTACACAGAATTTCCATGATTTTTTTCTTGATTGCACCCTCATCCAGTTTATGATTTTTTTCTTTCCTCTCATCTCCTACTTTTAGTCCTTTCATTTTCACACTGCTGTTGTACATAGATACTTCATTCAATAAATCCTAAATTGTGCAAAATTCAAATAAAAAACCCTAAATTTTCCTGTTTTCATCATACATCTGATAACAACTGTTATAAAAGGGTAAATGGTTTTCAAACAAATATAATGGATAGTCAACAAGGAAGGAAAATTTATAAAGGAGGATATGTTTTCAAGGTTGAGCCTTATGACGTGCAACTGCTCAATTCAGATCCATCATTTAGAGAGGCATTTCAAAAGGTGAATTGCCTAGCCTTTTGTGAAAAGATGCAGAGAGGACACCCTGAGGTTGTAGAAGGTATTAACAAAGTATTTTAAGGTTGCTTGCACATTTTTGGCCGCAACTGATTCATTTTGAAGACAAAATGAAACCTACAAGAAAGCTTGCAGCACATCCTACAGAGGCGCTGCGAACAACTAAAATTAATATAGTCTGCAACAAATTAGTACACAACATAGTCGTATTTTTATCATAAATATTAAATTTCAATTTGGGTTGTAAATTTTTTTTGGAGATGAATCATAATATCATTGACTTGCTGACCAAAAATCATCCCGAACTAGTTTGTCGTTTAGGAGAAAAGTTGAAAACATCACCTACATGAAGGTTAACAACGAATCCTGAAATTGCGCTGCAAACTCTAACAATCTGATAAATCCGAGTTGTAGGAGGGATGCCACCTGTCTGAGGGGGTTCAAACGGTTTCCTAAGAGGTATTTGGACATGAGGGACATGTGTTTTATCACCATATCAAGCAACATGACATGTTTCAAAAGGCATTTATCACAATAGGCAAGATCCAAAAAAATAGGAGCTAGGTGGATTTTCTGTTTCACCTTGTTGTAACAGCTCCTAGAGAAAAAGGAATCCAATGAAACCACTTGGGATTCAAACTCTTTAGAGTAGGAAGGAATGATACACTATAGATAGAAGTTGTTTTTTTAATGAATAGGTTCAGTTCATGATCCAAGAGACGAGAGATCTTGAGGAGCAGTTTAGCTGTTTATTTGTAAGCCCGACGACCTGTTTGTATTCACATTTCCTGCCATCAAATATTTATGAGAGATATTTATGAGATTGTATTATTTTTTTTCCATTTTTTTTGTCATTCTCTTGCTTGAATATATTGCAGGTATTGAATATCAATGGTTTTCCATGGGTAGAGGGATTCACGAGTTGCAAAGGATTTGCATTGATTGCCTCCTTTCATGATTTACGTTCAAGTGTTCTTGTAATTCATTTTGCAAAGATGATCACTGCTTGATGAATATTTTGTTTAGTGTCATCTACTCCATTCTTATGTTCATCATTATATATCCCTTTTGTCTAGTATGCAACTTGATTTCCTTTGATCTATAGGGTGTTTATGACTCCATGCCCAATGGAATGTCTCTGTAGACAGTCTGTTTCACTCTTTATTTCTCTTTCCTGTTGATCCACCAACCACAAAATTGATTTAATTATTCAAATTCTTATGGGTATTAGACTTACACCCACAACTATCTAGGTGTGACTTCTAGTGCTAACGGGACGATCTATCGGAGTTCCCACAATTATTGTTGTTGCTGGTGTTGATGCTCTTGTCTCATTCTATTTCCATTGATGTTGTTGTTCCCGTCTTGTGCTGTTGATGTTGATGTTTCAGCTTCATGTTGTTGATGTTGATGTTCCAACTTCATGCTATTGATGATGTTGATATTCTAGCTTCATGCTGTTGATGATGATGATGTTACTCCAACTCTGTACTGCAGATGATGATGATGTTCAGTTTCTACCGATGTTGATGATGAGAAAAACTTCCGATGACCTATAGATATGATAGACAATGTTCCAGATGTTGATGATGATGTCTCCTCCTCCTGATGTTGTATTGAATCCATTTAGTTTGATATTGATATTGTCCATAGAATACCCTTCTTGTTAAGGGGGAGTGTTGAAATATTGTAACTTTGAAGAATATTCTACCTAAGAGGGAATGTTGAATAATATTATTATATTATATTTATTAATAGGCCCTATTGTTCCTTTGTAAAAGTCATCCCTTTTGTGTCTTGAAAATTAAATGTAAATTAAGAGGGTAAAGTGACAGGTCAACCCATACCTAATTATAGACTGGCCAGACCACTATTTATAAGGGAGGCCAACGCCTCATTTGGACACACTCACAAACTAGCTCCACAGTGCGCAAGTCTTGGAGGAGAAATTATTACAACTAAGGGTGATGTCAAGGAGGGTTTTGGTCTATGTCTTGGTATCTCTTGGTTAAGTAGTGCGCTACTCTTTCCTAGTGAAGGAGTAGAGGAGGATCTTCTACTTTGTTTTTGGTCTATTTATATTGAGGAAGTTTTGCTAGATTTTCTTCCCCATGAGAGTTTCCTAGGATAATCTGTGTGTCTCTATTGTTTCTTTGATTGCCTCTCTTTCAATGATCTTATTTATGAAACTAATGTGCTAAATGATTATAGTAATAAAGAAGAATTGTAACTGCTAGCTGTATTAGTAAAACCTCAACATAAGGGAGGTTATCCACATTTAGAGATTCACCCTTTGCGAAATCCCCTTGAGCATTGAATGATGACCCATATGCAACAATAAATGCCTAATAGCTTCCTTTGCCTTATTTATATGATTACCACATCGTAATACAATGATCCTTTGTAAGTCATTATAAAAATATCTAGTTATTTTTCTCTCATCTTTTGTTCGGATTCCATATTGATTCTTAAGAACTAAAATCTCTTCAAAATCTTGCTTTTTATGTAAGTATTGGATGTGACCTCTTCTCCATATTTATCACAGTTTATCTTGGCCCTGATTCTAGCTCTCCTTTAGATTTGTATTCTTTAAATACTCCTTCGAGGCATAAGGAATTTATGATCTAGAGTTTTTTTATAGATAGAAAAGATCAATCTCTAGTTGCTTCCTAGCTTGGCCTAGCTACTCTCTATGATAACACTCTTATGCTTTTCACTCCCAACCTATCATTCTCCCCCAAGTTCACAGAAATTGTGTTGTCCTTTGCACAATAGGATCCCGCCAATGAATCCAACCCGATCCAAAAATAGGAGAATGATAATGTTTTGATCATTTTTGACAACAAAACTACTTCCTATAGGATAACTTTTGGAGTTTTTGACGGCTTGGAATTCCTACACGAGTAAAAAAATTGTTTCTCCAAATGTGATCAAAAGAGTTGTAACAATATTTTACAAAGTTCTATCAAACTCTAACAAGAATGGTCATATCTCAAACAAATAATATATTAAATTCAAAATATTATTTACCCTTTTTTCTAAGGGTTGGTAAGAGAATACACAATTTCATTGACATAGAAGATCCCTTATTGAAGATATTTTGTGAAAAGGATGATATTTTAGTTATCAAAATTTTAATTTAACAATTTTTACAAGAGACATTGATAATAATAGTTGTCAATTACATAACAAAAAATAAGATCCGATTGATATAGTTGTGCTAGCCTTGTCCAAAGGAGGAGACAAATTGTCAAGGGCATAGACAAGGTCATCACCTTGACAAAAGAAATATCCAACCATTAATTTGGACGTTACATGGTATAGTAAGATTGCCCATGAGACTAAGATTGAAAACTATGATAAATTGCTCCTCAAGGCTTCTATTAAAGACTATTGAAATTGAGATAATCACAACCAAAATTAAGTGAGTACAAAATTTGTACATTTATTTCCCATGGCTATTTACTATGTATGTTTTTTATTGTACTCCCTTATATCATAACCATATGGCCCTTATCTTCTGTAGTAAAGATAGCTAATATGATTACAAGGAATCAAATGCAAATTAATATAATTTAGAAGTCATTAGGTATTTCTGCACAATTGAGGTAGAAATTTTCACCACATATGTTGGCCTTTCCAGTTAGTAAATTGTGCTCAATGGTGCGCTCTGTTTTACCAAGAAATGGAGTTCTGATCAATGGTTCTAACAAGTACCAATGCCCATATAATGAAATTGGGGTGAATGAAAGCATGAAGTACTATATATACCAAATGGGGAGGGAAAAATCAGTAAAATAAATCACCATTTTTTCTGGAAATCCGGTGAAAGGAAGGTTGCAACTCCAAATTTCAAGTGTGATTTTTTTTTTTTTTTCCTTCATTGGACTAACCCTTTATTCATATTTTAAAAATAAATAAATTGGGTGTTCGATGATAAAAATCACCACGACACACAAAAAAAAATCCCCCAATCAACAATCAAAAATCAAAATCCCTTATTTCACCCATAAGCAAAATTTCACCCCTAAAATTTCTCTTGCCAATTGCTTCCATACAAATTCAACCACAATGGCCAAAATGCAAATCAATCTTATTACAATCCTTGTATTCTCTTAACATGTTAATAAACCCATCAATCTACGGAAGAGTGTACCATTTTTTTAGGATAAACTTGTTGCAAGTTATACAACTAGTGCATAAAATCCATTAATTCCTTCTTTCTTTGGCATCAAAAGAACTAATTCCCTTCTTTCTTTTGCACCAAAAGAACTTGAGAATCATGAGGAGAAGTGACTAATCTTGTTCTCTTTTCTATGTTGAGTTCATTCCATTTCATCGTATTAATTTAATAAACACATTGATTAAGTTGCGATCTTAAATGAAATCAATATATTGTTGATTAATATGTAGAAGATCAAGGTTCTTAGTCTATTCAATTACATCAATATAAATATCCAAAAATCATTTCATGTTTGTAAATGAAAGTTTAATACCATTTAAAATTTCACTATGTCAAATAATATAGATATCAAATTACTTAGTAGGATTGATTCACTTGAATGTTCCTTTTCTACCCGGATGGGGTGCGACCTGAAGAGAGATGAAGGACAACTGGAACCGAGCAGTCGGGGGAGTTATTAACCCTGACTACCAGCCCTTGCACATTAACTACTCCATGGCTCACACCATGAGAGGATTTATGTTAGTGCGCATGGCTAGGAAATTGGGCGAGCGAACCAGCGAGGCAGGGCATACCAGGAGGACGAAAAGGTATTTTTCGACTTCAATGGAAAATGTAGAGGTCATTTCAGGCTTTCATGGGGTAAAGAGGGCATCCAGGATCATTTCATTCCATTCCTTCCCCGGTGCACTCTCCTTGCAACGCTCCTCGGCTCTCACGAAAACTCTTGCATCATTGTTCTCTGTAACCTCTCCTCATGAACTAGTGGCATCCTCTCTGCCTCCCTCCGTTGCACTCTCCGTTTCAGTTCCTCCATTTGCCTCTGTTTCCCTCCATTGCTCCCTGCATCTTCCCTCAGCCTTCATTCATTCCTTCCTCCACCTCCCTATTCCCCCCCACCATGCCCCGAGAATGCAGAAAGCCCAAGAGGGGTGCTCGCAACAACAACACCCTCTCTAGGGATAACAGTCTTACCCCCTCTCAAAGAGCACTCATCGTTCATTTCGCCAGCCCTCATCACTCCTCCCAGAGGACTTAGTTGACTCCCCTCTAGTTTTTTGGAGCCAGCAGGGTCAAATTGGAGATGACCTCCCCCACTGGTCATTATCCCCCGTCTCCACCTCTGCTTCACATCCTGAGAAAAGTAAAAGAGGAGGCACCACCCTTGGGTGAGTGTCTCACTATGGATACCAACCTCTTGCCGCCCACCCCCCATCGTCAAGCCCAGTGACCCCTACTATGGTGATGAAAGATGCAAGGTGGAGGAGGAGATTCCTTCAAGCTGGCAGCTGGAGAAAAATGCAGGAACAAACAAGGATATCACCATAGGGGACGACAATGAGACTGGCAAGGAGGAGGAGGATCAACCTCAACATTTCGCCAACCATCTCATAGAGGAGCACCTTCAACTCCTCTTTGATATCAAGAAAAAGAAGGATGACCTGGTGCATTCACAAAGCATCCTTAGCCAACGGATGGACATCCTGTTTGATTCCCTCACGGATTCTCCTGCACACACCAGATTCCCGACTTGCAGTCATCAGTTCACCCCAGCCTATACTATTCATGGAAAACCAGGCCCAACTATGGATTGAAGCCCCCAGGTTTCATCTTTTTGTTTATTTCAGTTGCAGAGTCGGTGGTCTAATTTACCACGACAACAAGATAGATGCTTTAGAATTTTTTTCTTATTATGTCTATGTAGTTTTAGTCATGGTGACTTTGTATATAGCTAGCCTTAGCGGAAGAATGAAGAACTTGGTTTGCATACTTTTGATTTCTCAGATACACTATAATTTTTTTTGTAAGCACTTCAGTTCCAACAAGGCTAGAGCTCAGAAGAATATGTCAAGGTCTGAACAATATGTAGCCACCTGTTCTGGTTTCCCTCCTGTGGCGGAATAGGTGGCTACCATGTGTAATTGTATATCATACAATTGTTATTGATTTAAGGTTCTGAACTTTTATTTACAAAAAAAAAAAATGTTTCTTTTCTTCCTCCAAGTTGTTGTTGTCATATACGAAGGTATCATAAGGGATCTTATTGGATTTAATAATCATGGCCTTAGTCTTATCAGTATTAACAGTCATACCCATATTGGAGCAAAAATCATTGAGGATTATTAGTTGGTTTTCATTCAATATATACAAATGCAGATTGCATTCAAGTATCCTCCTTATTATGAACCAAGCACCTGAAAAATGATAAAATTTCAATGAATACAGTCCACTTCGAGGGGGAAACCTCCTTTTACAATATATCCAATTCAAAAGACAAGGTGAGATGCTTATACAAATGATTCTCATTTATTATAATTAATTAATTAATCTATTTTTAAGGTCATGGCCAAGACAAACACCAATTGGTGTATGAGACCCCCTTGTTTGTGGGACAAGGGACCCCCTCTGCGCAACGATTTGACTGCTAAAGTGAGAATGCCAATGTAGCCTCTTCATTCCATACAAATGGATTTTTCTTCAAGAGAGATGTGAATGGGATTGTAATGTGTGCATAATTCTTAACAAAATTTTGATAATATCCTGTAACACCAAAAAATATCTAAGACTCCTGATGTTCTTAGAAGTAGGCCATTTTTTTATAGCTTGGATATTTTGAGGGCCCACCTTAACCCCTTCCCTTGAAACAATATGGACCAAATATTCTACTTCTTGTTTCCCAAAAGAACATTTGGATCCTTTTATATACAAATGATTGTTCTCAAGAATTTGTAGGACTTGATCCACATGCTTAATGTGGTCTTCCCGTGATTTTCTATAGATAAGTATATCAACAAAGAAAACCCACACAAAATTTCTAAGTTGAGGTTAAAATTTTTGTTTAGAAGGATTTGAAAAGTTGAAGGATTATTTGTTAACCCAAAAGGCATGACTAAGAACTCATAGTGCCCATCACGAGTTCTAAAATATGTTTTGGGAATATCATATTTTCTTAATTTGATTCATGTGGTATTTCGATTTAAGATCTAGCTTTATAAAATAAGCCACTCCATGAAGCTCATCTAATAGCTCATCAATATTTGGAATAGGGAATTTATCCTTTATGGTGATTTTGTTTAGATCTCTATATTCAAGACACATCCTCCAAGAATTATTCTTTCTTCTCACCATCACAATTGGAGTTGAAAATGAACTTCTGTTTGGTTGAATAACACCTGAATCCAACATGTCTTGTACTATTTTCTCAATCTCCCACTTTTATTGATGAGAATATATGTAAGGCATTTTATTAGGAGGAGTACCTCTTGGTATTAGTTCAATTTGATGTTCATGATCTCTGGATGGAGGTGTAACATCCCGCTCTGGCGCACTGAGAAAACTTATTCTTTGAGGACACTTGCTCGCAGGTGATCCAGACTATTATGATATTAAAACATTTGTCCTTGATTATGATGCGTTATGGTAGATGACATGATGTTTTTTTGCTTTGACATAGACAGGTGCTATTGATTCGGTTTTACTGAGTGTGCAGGGTTTTGGACCTTGAGGATGCAGAGGCATCGATAGAATCCCTTGGACTTCGGATCGAGTCAGGGAGTGTGCTATTGGGGTTTGATGGTTTTACTGTGATTTTAGTACGTTGGATTAGATGATATGATGTGGACATGTCTGACATGATTGTTTATGATGCAGGCTGACGATAGCTTGCCGACCAGACTCACATATGGAGTAAAGGGGCCACACACCCGACTACCAGAGAGGTTGAGGGAGAGGTGTGGATAGCAGCCCTGCCACAACCTACTAGCACTCTCGCCATGGTTCGAACTGTAGGTTAACGATTACCTAGTTCGAGAGGATCCACGATGCCGTGAGGGCAGACTGCGACAGTTTCTCATGATGACTCTAAGGGGTGTGCAATAAGGCGGGGACCTTATTCCTTAGAAGCCCTTAGTCTCCCACAAGTTCACCTGGCGGAGTGTTGACTCCAGGGGTTATTGATGTCTACCAATCAGTCAGGTTGGCGAGTGGCACCCTTGGAGCATGTGGTGCATCCTAAAGGGCACGTCGCACAAAAGAAACACAAGAGGTGAGTGGCACCCTTGGAGCACGTGGTGCATCCTGAAGGGCATGCCGTGCAAAAGAAACAAACGAGGCAAGTGGCACCCTTGGAGCACGTGGTGCATCCTGAAGGGTACGTCGCATTGATGTTGATGAAGGAACAAACCTAGATGGCCCTAAGACATTTAACACATTAAGAAATTCTTAAACAACTTCCCTAATTAAATGTCGCCCAGTTCA